>WNWK01043364.1:0-15536 GCA_009830355.1 Cherax destructor
GCTCATTCTATAAATTTTACTGTTGAATTTGAAGTAAATAACTCATTGCCCTTCCTAGATGTTTTTATTATTAAGGGTAACATTGATTTTAAATTTAAAATTTACAGAAAACCTTCAAATAATTGTTCCTTATGTAACTATTACTCTTCACATCAAGATAGAGTTAAAGTGTCGGTTTTCTCTTCTATGTTTTTGAGAGCTTTACGCATTTGTAGTCCAGAGTTCATAGATGAAGAAATCTCTAAAATTTATGAAATAGCTAATGATTTAAAATACCCAAGAAACATAATTGATAAATCTTTTAAAATAGCTAGAAATACTTTTTACAATCCAAAATGGGACAACCAACCTTATTCAAAGTTGTATTTAAAAATCTTGATACAGTAAAAAGACTTTTGATAAAAAATTCCCCCCAAAATGCTTACGGATGTGTCTATAAGATTCCCTGTAAAATATGCGATAAAGTTTATTATGGTCAAACTGGTAAAAGTCTTGAACTAAGATTAAAACAACATAAATATAGCATTAGAACTGGACAAGATTTTAATGCTCTATTTATTCATGTGAGAGACTTTAACCATCCAATTGATTTTCAAAATGCTGAGAAGGTTGTATCAAGCAAGTCCATGGTTGAGAGGAATATAATAGAATCATGTTTCATTAAAAGCAGTTTTGAAAATAATATGAATATTTCTTTTGGTTTATATAAATTGGATTCATTTATAATTGTACAATGTCTAAATAAAGTATTATTATTATTATTATTATTATTATTATTATTATTATTATTATTATTATTATTATTATTATTAATGCAAGAGTTGGTGTTGCTTACCTTCTGCCATGACACAAGTTTCTCAACTTAATTTCAGCGTCTAGTTTGTAGCCTCTCAATATATGTACACTTAGAGATGTATACCTCAGTGTATATAACCTTATCCAGATGATAAATTAACCGTTATAGTTACAATACTTGTGGCACAGCTCGATTACAAAAGGATTGCAGACTAGAGAGTGTTACGAGCATATATTGCAACCGCAGCTGTAATAAGCCCCGTACACAATAACAAATATACTCGGCACCAACAAAACTTGATGTTCAACGTCGCTTACAGTATATCTGGCGTCAAGAGATTACAGGAGGTGACTGTGAGTACCCACTGAGGTCGAGTGAAGGACTGATATAACTGCTCCTGGCCAACAACACTGTATCTATCAGAACATCAAGGTCACTTAGAAGACATTAGTCTCTCACGGCTGCCACTCTCACTCTTGCTCTCACGGCTGCCACTCTCACTCTTGCTCTCACGGCTGCCACTCTCACTCTTGCTCTCACGGCTGCCACTCTCACTCTTGCTCTCACGGATCGTCATATGCAGCATTCTCCACCTGACCCAGCATTCCCCACCTATATATACTCTTGTACCTTTCACCCAGGTAGATCTGTTTGTGACTTGATAAAGCCCACTGTGTGGGCAAAACGATGTCAATAAAGGATCACATTATACTGCTTATGTGTTTATATTTCCACCTTGGAAGGAGCAGCGTCAGGAAGTGCAGAGAGGGAGTTCAAGGTTAAGGAAGACTGCTGTTAAGTAACAGGACACAAATGCAACTAATGTGACATTTTATTGTGGCAACGTTTCGCTCTCCAGGAGCTTTGTCAAGCTGTTACAAACAATACATGGACACAGAGGGTATATATATGCTCAGAGTGAAGTGTACTACTAGTGGTGGTGGTAGTAGTAGAGACATAAGTTGTAGTAGTAGTAGTAGTAATACAATAAGGTAGAACAATCAACTTGCACATGAGGAAAAGGTGAAAACAATTACTTCGGTAGCACAAAAATATAGGTTAGACAAATATTTCTGTTGGAGGTTGTATTAGAGAAGACCTGTAGCAGTGTTCCACCTCTGCGAAGTTCTTTGTGTAGTATTAGCAGGAGAGACTATGTGATGGCAGGGTTTACTGTTTTTAGGAGGATTCTTGATAAGACTTCAGAGATGGTAAAGCTGCCTTTGTTTTGTTTAACTGTGTTAGAAACAGCGATAGGTGCTGATTCAAGGCACTTGCGTCTACGGAAATTAGTTTCTTTGATTACTAATCGGGCGTCTCTAAATTTCATGAGATGATTGGTGGAATTTCGGTGTTGTACGCAGGCGTTGTTCAGGTTATCGTTCCTACATGCATTAATGTGTTCATTGAGGCGTGTTTCAAGGTTTCTTGCTGTTTCTCCTACATAAATCCTGTCGCAGCCTCCACAGGGTATAGTGTAAACCCCCGCGTTGACTGGTTCACGGTGCTTGGATTATGTCCTGGTTAGATCCTTTATAGAAGTGCTGGAAGCGATGGCGACTCTGATGTTAGCTTGTGCAAGTACTTTAGAAATGTTCGATGCAACCTGGCTGTTGGGAAGAATTATAACTTTGTTTGGAATGGTGTTAGTTTGTGGAGAATTAATGATCTGAAGAGCTCTTCTTTTGCAATCTTTGATGAAAAAGGAAGGAAAATGTAAATCAGTGAAGGTTTGGTGAATGTATGTGCATTCCTCGTCAAGAAACTGAGGACTACAAATTCGGTAAGCTCTTAGGAAGAACAGTTCGGGCTGAGAGTTTGAGGGGAGAGGACGTGTGTTTGTGTGGGAGTGAGGTCCTAGGCCTTCTATCTCAGGACTGCTTATTTCACCCGACTGATAACTCATCATGCAACTCATATCGTTGGATCGCAGCTGCATTATTGCTGGAACTCTTATGTGTGAGCTGTGACTAGTGATCTACCTAGTAAAACACACAGTGTTGGTTTGAAATGGCTCTAGGCCTTGCTTCACTGCCTCCTTCCTCGATTTGGAACTCAGCCATTCGCCTCTATTTACTTATGGTCTAGAGGCGGATCTTGCCTGCCCACATAAGTCCCTGAGTGCCCCTGTCAGTCCTCCTGCCGGCACTCCACGATTTCTGCCAGGACAAACTAAGATAGCCTGCAGTTACAATATTCCTGCCATATCAGTGTTTTCCTGCATCGAGAAAGCAAAGCCATCAAGCCAACAAGCAAATCTTTACCTAGTGACTTAGTTAAGAACAATTAAACAAGCATTGCAGTACCTGGTAACTTCTTTGGCTACCAGAGATGGCTTTTTAAGTGGCACATGCCAGAGGTTCACCTACAAACATAGTAAGTTTCTGCTGATTTATTTGTGCACACAGAGTGAAAATTCGTCTGTCATTCCATTGCAACGCTACTGTGAAAAGCTCTGTTCCACAAGGCACAGTACTCGCTCCCATCCTGTTCCTCATCCTCATATCAGACATTGACAGGGATATAAGCCACAGTGCTGTATCTTCCTTTGCAGATGTCACCCGAATCTGTATGACAGTGTCCACCGTTGAAGACACTGCAAGACTCCAAGCAGACATAAATCAAATCTTTAAATGGGCTGCAGAAAACAATATGAAGTTCAATGATGAGAAATTCAGATATTTTTTGCTAGGGAGAAATTTTGTTGCTCGCACAGATCATAAACCATTGCTAGGGTCGTTTGGAAAAGGAAAACATATTCCAGTAAATGCAAATGCCAGAAATCAGCATTGGGCTCTGTTATAATAATAATAATAATAATAATAATAATAATAATAATAATAATAATAATAATAATAATAATACTTTATTGAGACATGGTACAATGATACATGGTTGGGTAGACAAGATACATAGGAATTAATGAGATGTACATGCCAAAAGCCCCTAATATGCTGTGCATTGCGGGCATTCTTAGGACTACTTAATTATAGACTACATGATAAAAAGTTATGGTTGATAATTTATAAAATAAGTATAATTGCGTATCTAAGTTATAAAGTTTGAATATAAGTTGAACATATCAATTAATTGTAGCAATGCAACTAATTGAGTGAGATAACAATTTAAAACAATTAATTGCACTGCAGTTACAGTTTACAAGGTCATTATAATGTAAATGTTATGGAAATAGTTAGCTTAGTATGTATTATTCATAACAGGTTTTTACATTTAAGTGATTAGTCAGGTTTTTACATTAAGTGATTATTCTACTTTGTTGGGAATGTGTGATATTGAGCACTTAGGTTTGAGTGAGAAGGTGGTTTTTTAGCATCGTTTTGAATTGGGGTAAAGGCAGGGTTTCTTTGGCAATGACAGGTAATGAATTCCAAATTAGCTCAGTACGATTATGAGTTGTCATTCAAGGCTGGCAAGGAAAATGTTATTGCAGATGCATTTATTAGATTACCTATTGAAGATCACAGCTTAGAGTCGGGTACACCTTCAGAATATGTACGATTAGTAGAGTCCCTCGATTTCCAACATTTATCATTTGACAAAATCAAAGAGGAAACTGGGGTAGATGCTGTATTATCCCAAGTAGTAAATAATGTTAAATATGGATGGGATAAAAATAGTGTATTTTTATCTGACTATAATTCAGTCAAATCAGATCTGACTGTTCATGATGATGTATTATAGTATAGGAATAGAGTGGTACTGCCTGTAAAGTTGAGATGTAAGGTATTGGAGCATCTGCATATAGGTCATACTGGTATCAATGCTATGAAAGCAGAAGCTAGGCAGTGGGTCTGGTGGCCAAAGATGGACCAAGATATTGCAGAAGTGACAAAGAGTTGTCCCATTTGTTTTCAGAATTTTAAGCCAATTTAATCTCCTGTCCTATCTTGGCCCAGCACTGGGACACCATGGTCTAGAGTGCATATAGACTATGCAGGTCCAGTTGAGGGCAAATATTTTTTGGTAATTGTGGATTCCTTTTCAAAATTCTTAGATGTGCAAGTCACTAGTTCTATGACATCCACAGTGACTACTGAGTTACTGAGGAAATCCTTTTGTAATTTTGGGTTACCAGACATAGTTGTGTCAGATAATGCTGCATACTTTGTATCCCAAGAACTGGAAGCCTTCTTTAGTAAGAATAGTATCGAACATGTTACTCCAGCACCATACCATCCTTCATCAAATGGTCTGGCAGAGAGAGCGGTAAGGACATTGAAGGAAAGGTTACACAAGTTTACAAAAGGATCTCTCAATACCAGATTATGTAGGTTCTTATATAACCATAGGAAAACTGTTCATTCTTCTACTAATAAGACACCAGCAGAAATGATGTTTCATAGAAATTTTAAAGTCCCGGTTTTGCTGTCAAATGTCATGTTAAAGAGGACAATTCATTGCCTAAGATGCCTGCTGGTGACTTTCAAGGAGTGGTGAAGCATTTTAAAGTTGATGATGATGTGTATGCAAGGAACTTTGGGAAAGGTGACCCTTGGGTAGAAGGAAAAATTGTGGAGGTATTAGGGGTTAGAAATTACAAAGTGTTAATTAGAGATTTTGGTAACATGATATGGAAAAGGCATATAGATCAACTCATGTCAAGGTTTAGGAGTGGAGTGCAACCATTGATTCCAACAGTACCAGAAGCGGTAAGGAGTGGTTTAGAGGACCTGCCCACAATAGACAATTATGGTAATAAACTTAAAGAACAGGTTAGCATGTAGGAAGAACCTCCTGGGAGGTTTAATAAGGAAAACAGCAGTGTGAGAGAAAAGGGGGCACCTCAGGACAGTGCAAACCCTATAATTCTCTGGCGTTCCAGCAGAGTTGTCAAACCTCCAGATAGGTTGGATTTATAAGTTGGATGATATGGTAAGCATTCCATCTGTGATGATATAATGTAATTTAGAAAAGGAGGAATGTAAGGGGTTGGGAGCAGTAGGAGGATTAAATACTATGTTTGTTTGGGTCAGTCATTTATAGTTGTTGTTATTGTTGTTGTTGTTATGGAGCGGCCATGGAGAGTATACAATTGTTATTGTACTCTGGCTTTTATTAACCTACAACCACTAAACAAAGCTAGTGTAGACAACCCAGAGAAAACGATCAAGTTTCTCCATGATGAGGATAACTACGTATTTGTGCCTAATGATTCAACATTTATAAACAAACTTCTCGCTAAAGAATATGCCAACATCAAACTCCGAGCTGCCCCACCTAGGGGACCTAAAGTGCTCATTGTCATATACAACGTCAACAAGCACTTGAATCCTAAATATCTGGTGTCAGAGCAAGTTGCAAGCCCTCGTCGACTTCCCAACGATCTGATATTAGCTGAGTGGACTGGCCAGGGGACTTTGCCATGTTATATTCACTGCCCTCAACAGGCGCTATAACATTGCATTGTACAGACCTCCTCAACGTCGATGTTATAAGTGTCAACGTTGGGGCCACATTGCCAGGAAATGCCCAGCTAAGTCACACTGGTGTGCAGTGTGTGCCAATGCTCATTCTTCTGAACGGTGTTATAATATGATCAAACAACAACAGACTGTTGCTAAACAATGTATCAGTTGTAAGACTTCAGGAGTCACAGTAGCTCATGCTGACTGCAGTGTGAGGGCTGCCCACATCACAGTCAACCGCACCTCACCTTGCATCCCCCCATTATAACCCCCCAGGCCTACCAGATACCTGGAGTCTGAATACTGGCTCATGCCTGCCCTCAGAAAATGGGGTTGAGCACTTCACCTGGGAAGTACATCAACAGAGCTCCATCACGTCTGCTGTCAATACCAGTTTAGCTGAGTCAGCTGACAGTCAGCCACCGAGCTCAGCTGACCAGGGCTTCACGTCTCCAGATGTTCCTAGTCTTGCTTGTATGGTATACAACCTGAAGTCCCACATAGGACTACTGGAGAGACAGCACTTTCACCTGAAGAGAGTTAGTTTGATATATTTATTATGCACGCCATACCCATCCTGTGGGCGGTAGTCAAAAGATTACAGAGGTACATAATGGGTCCAGGGACTGGACCTCAAAGTTTGATAGCTGAGCAAGTTACAAGGGTAATGAACTCAGATGGTCACAATCATGACAAGTTACAAAGGTATTTGCAGATTACAGAGGTATATATAGGGTCCAGAGACTGGGGCCCCAAAGTTTTGATAACTGAACAAGGTACAATGGTAATTAATTCACTAGTTACAAGGTAATGAGAGCCCATGTATTGTGTGCGCGCTGAGAAAAAATAAATTGAAAAAATACAAAAATGGAGTTTTTCTTACCAAAAAATAGCTGATCTTTCTGGCAACACCCTCCTATAATAATAATAAATTTTATTTAATCGCAATTTTACATAGAGATTTACATAGAAGTGCAAGAAGAGCCACTGACATGCCAGGGCATAACGGGCAGTATAATTCTCATCATTATACGAGGTTTCTACAATGAATTATAGTAATTTGTAACAGGTATGGTGACGGCGCCTCTCATAACATGTGCGCTGACGCGGCCAAAAAAAAATTCCGTTTTTTTTTTCTATCAATTTCTTATATTTTTCTCTCTAATATAATACAAATTCACCATTTGATACCATAGGAGAGTGGGCAGGGCTAATATGGCCTGAGAACCAATCAGGAGCCTTCTCTGGCCTTCTCGGATAAGAAGTGCTGACAGGCCATAAATTACGATGTGGCGGCCAAGACACACCAGCCAACACATTATAAGAATAATAATAATAATATAATAATAATATTTTTATTTCGTTGCAAGTTACAAGTATACATAGTTATTGGTAGTTACAATTATAAAACTGTAATGCAAGGAGAGCCACTGGCATGCCATGGCATTAGGGGCAGCTTATCCTAAAGACTTATTCACTATGTACATAATACTAGAGAAATTGATTGAGTTTATTCTAGTTGTATATTTTATTTCAAGTTAATATATGTTCATGCTATACTAGTAAAATAACAATAGTAGAGAGGTGTTGATTCACCGGGAATTTT
This sequence comes from Cherax destructor, assembly GCA_009830355.1. Lineage (NCBI taxonomy): Eukaryota > Metazoa > Arthropoda > Malacostraca > Decapoda > Parastacidae > Cherax > Cherax destructor. The sequence goes on from WNWK01043364.1 coordinate 7,829, forward strand.
CCTGGCCCAGGTCTTTACCAGATGGCGACCCGGCTCCGGCTCCCTGGCGTGGGAGTCCCTGGCGAGGGAGTAGCAGAGACCTAAGTCTCCCATTGGAGGGGGTACCCCTCAGCGGAGGGACCAACTGGTCCCAGGCCTAGCCATATTCGCCCACAAGCACGAGGCAGGTAGGTAGATAGTTGCCAGGCCCCTCTGGTCTACCACCTTCCCCACCCCAAGGAGGCTGACGGGAAGGGCAGGCTTGCGAGCCGCAGATGGTAGCAAGCTCCAGCCTTGGCACCTACCCTGCCCTAGCAGGGCTGGGCATGGTGAGCGACCGACCTACTAGTTCAGACTCTCAGGTAAGGACCCACTAGGGGCGAGGGGGAAGTGGGTACAGACGAAGAATAGCCGGTGAGAGGAAGAGCTGAAGGAGAAGAGAAAGAGTCAGGACTAAACCCAACAGTCTAACTACTTATGAGCTACTTCCGACCTAATAGAGAAGGAGGAGGAGGTGTTGATTCACCGGGAATTCTCCCGGCCCGGGTCTTTACCAGATGGCGACCCGGCTCCGGCTCCCTGGCGTGGGAGTATCAGAGACCGAAGTCTCCCATGGGAGGGGGGTACCCCTCAGCGGTGGGACCTACTGGTCCCAGGCCTAGCCATATTCGCCCACAAGCACGTAGGTAGATAGTTGCTAGGCCCCTCTGGTCTGCCACCTTCCCCGCCCCAAGGAGGCTGACGGGAAGGGCAGGCTTGCGAGCCGCAGATGGTAGCAAGCTCCAGCCTTGGCACCTACCCTGCCCTAGAAGGGCTGGGCATGGTGATCGACCACCTAATAGAGAAATTTATTGAGTTTCTTCTAGTTATATATTTTATTTCAAATTAACAATATGATGATACTATACTATTAAAATGACAATATGATGATATGAAATTGCAACAAGTGTTAAGGAGGATGACAATATAAAACTGAGATTATCTTAAGTAAGATAACATTGGGTTTGAAAGTTTGTTACAGTATGAGTGTATTTAGTATAGGGTGAGTAGGTGATTTTTGAGAAGAGTCTTTTCTTACATTAATATCAATAATAATGTTTATTTACTTACTACAATTGATCTATTATGACATAAGGCGACATATTAATAGCATAGAAACATGAAAAACACACCAGAATAAATATTATGTGGCCCGGTGGCCTGGTGGCTTGAGCTCTCGCTTCACACATGGAGGGCCCGGGTTCGATTCCCGGCGGGTGGAAACATTTCGACGTGTTTCCTTACACCTGTTGTCATGTTCACCTAGCAGCAAATAGGTACCTGGGTTGTTAGTCGACTGGTGTGGGTCGCATCCTGGGGGACAAGATTAAGGACCCCAATGGAAATAAGACACAGTCCTCGATGACGCACTGACTTTCTTGGGTTATCCTGGGTGGCTAACCCTCCGGGGTTAAAAATCCGAAGAAATCTTATCTTATTAATACGCCGGTCTATGGCTAGGGAGTGGAAGAGTCGCCACCGACCATAAGGGTGTTTTTTTCCATTCTCTCATAACTATTATGAGAGAAAAAGGATCTAGTGATGGTAAACTGTAGTAGACACTTGTAAATGATGAAAAAAGTGAAAAAAAAAAAACGTTTTTACGGGATTTTTTTTTTTCCGAGTACTCGGGCTGCCGCGCGCTTCAGCCATTATCTTGGAAGTAAGTTATTTACCTATTTAGCAAAATTGAGTCATTATTAATGAACGAATTGACGTTATTTTCACAACAAACATAGACGAATGATTGCTTTACAAGACAGCATGTACATTTTTGAAGTATCCCAAATATTTTCAGATTTGTGTGGGGATAAAAGTCTGATATTTTGCTAAATGTCAAGAAACCTACAAACTGTATTTTTTTTAGAATGAAGATAAGCTTTATTACAGAATTAGTACATGCTAAACGATGGACGTAGAAGTGTTCTATCAAGAGAAAATGTAAACACCACTTTCCCAACTACCACTTCGGATTAAATCCCTCCTAAGTGGATTTTTTTGGAATTTTCAGTAAATCTTGCGTGGTTCATTTGATTTTTGGGCGATTTTATTGAAACTTCGTCACAGGATGGTCGATATAAGCTTCTAATAGTACACCAAAAATGAGCGCAATCGGTAAACAAATAAAAAAGTCGAGCCAGATCGTTAGGTGTCCCCTGAAGCAACAACTTGAGCAGCACAAGGAAAGATGTGTAGAGCGTACCAATAGCAAGATTGTCACAAATTCTGAAAGCGAGTGTAAGGCTGATGAACAAGGTGGTTGTGGTGTCTTTAATTACGGTAATGACGAACCCAACAGCTGTTGTGGGGAATTAAGAGATTACCTGTCTGGGCTTCACCGCCACTTACAACAAAATAATCTCCCGGGGAGTGGACCGACTAGCATAATTTTACCGCGGTTACCCCCGTTGAGGCGTGTGAGAAAACTTGCCCCACTCCTGGTCACATTTAAGGGGACCCTCCGATATTCTCACTTTAAATCCACATCTATCCTTGACCAGTTTATTAAGAATGAGTAACACCAATGGTTACGGTATTGTTAAATTTTGTGGACTGTATGGGTTAACAGTCTCGTCTGCACAGCAATGGAGGCTGGGCGTTTGGCGGGCTAGCTCCGGGATTTTCAAGGATAGCTCCTGATCAAAGAGGCTGACCAGGTCACGACTGAACAGGACTCTGTGTGAATTGTCTGGGAAGATTCCAAAGCAGCGAGAGGACATCCCAGTGCATCGTTTCAGCGTAAACAGTGGAAGTTTGTGCAGTTTGTGAGGGGTTTGGGGCTGAGTGTCCCAAGTCTGGCGGGAGCAAACAGTGCCTCCTCCCACGCCTGCCGGGGGGGGGGCGGGGTGTGTTGGCTGCCCAGTGTTTGGTGAACAGTGACCCTCTCATAACCCCTCACCCCTGTTCCTCACCCACCCAACTCCCAGCGTCGGCGATGGCGGGGGGTGTGCGGGGATCGAGGGAGCTTCCACTGCAGGGACAGCGCCGTGGAATTCGACTACGAGGCAGCTGTCAGGTGTGCCACAGGCGGTGTGCACTCGGTTCCTCAGGCTTCGGCATCCGTGCGCACGGTGGATGTCTTGGAGCCCGGGGGGCTCCATGTGGGAGCGGCCAGCAGCGCCTCTCAGCGGACGGAGGGCCTGGGATCTGCAATCAAATTGGCGTCCACCTGGGATCTGCAATCAAACTAGCGTCCACCAGAACATTGACACGTCCCCAGGGCTGCTCTCCCTCGGGCTGCTAGCGATGGTACTCCAGCAAGCAGCAGATCCTGGTGCAACCTGCTGCTGTTTGAAATGCTGTCTGGCTGTCCTGCCGAAGAGGGACAGGCACCTTGCAACATCTGTTGTTGGGGCAATGGATGCATTTGTTTACCATGTATGGACGTGTTTATGATTCATTACCTTGTAACTGTCATGATTGTGACCAGCTCTACTTGGAGCTCATTACCTTGCAACTTGTCATGATTGTGACCAACTCTAGTTCATTATCTTTGTAACTTGTCATGAGTGTGACCAGCTCTACCTGGAGCTCATTACCTTTGCAACTTGTCATGATTGTGACCAGATCTAGTTCATTACCGCTGTAACTTGTTCAGCTATCAAAACTTTGGAGTCCAGTCTCTGGACCAATTATGTACCTTTGTAATCTTTTGACTACCGCCCACAGGATGGGTATGGGGTGCATAATAAAGATATTAAACTAAGTATGGGTTAATGTCTGACTGATTGGGGAGAACGAGGAACGAGTACAACTTAATATCACTCACCCTTTATCCGTGCCATTGCTGTTCACTTGAAGATCCCGTCATTATCATTCCCACCGTAAGCCCACATTATCCCAACATACCTACTGGCCAGACGGTTGCTAAGACAACAAGAGTACTTACAGTGGGGAAGAAACAGCATTCTTGTCGCTATTCTTCGACGGATCTCGTGGTCCTGCTCGGTAGATTATTCTTCCGGCAAGACGATGATGTTGGTGGTTGTCCCGATGAGTCAAGAGAAGATTGATCCCTTGAACTCTCTTACGCCCACGAGACCGGGCGATAAATAGCGACATAAGCAAGTTTGCCGATGACACCAAAATAGGCCGTCCAATTCATTCAAATGAGGACATTAGAGCACTCCAGGAAGATTTGAATAGACTGATGCAGTGGTCGGAGAAGTGGCAGATGCAGTTTAATATAGATAAATGCAAAGTTCTAAATATTGGACAGGACAATAACCATGCCACATATAAACTAAATAATGTAGATCTTAATACTACTGATTGCGAAAAGGATTTAGGAGTTCTGGTTAGCAGTAATCTAAAACCAAGACAGCAGGGCATAAGTGTTCGCAATAAAGCGAACAGAATCCTTGGCTTCATATCAAGAAGCATAAATAATAGGAGTCCTCAGGTTGTTCTTCAACTCTATATATCCTTGGTTAGGCCTCATCTAGATTATGCTGCACAGTTTTGGTCACCGTATTACAGAATGGATATAAATGCTCTGGAAAACGTACACAGGAGGATGACTAAGTTGATCCCATGTATCAGAAATCTTCCCTATGAGGATAGACTGAGGGCCCTGAATCTGCACTCTCTAGAAAGACGTAGAATTAGGGGGGATATGATTGAGGTGTATAAATGGAAAACAAGAATAAATAAAGGGGATGTAAATAGCGGGCTAAAAATATCTAGTATTGACAGGATTCGCAGCAATGGCTTTAAGTTGGATAAATTCAGATTCAGGAAGGATATAGGAAAGCATTGGTTTGGTAATAGAGTTGTCGATGAGTGGAACAAACTCCCGATTACAGTTATAGAGGCTAAAACGTTGTGTAGTTTTAAAAATAGGCTAGATAAATATATGAGTGGGTGCGGGTGGGTGTGAGTTGGTCCTGACTAGCTTGTGCTACTAGGTCAGATGCCGTGCTCCTCCCTTAAGTGAATGTAACCTGACCTGGCTGGGTCGGGGCATTGGCTTAAGTCGGTGGGAGACTTGGACCTGCCTCGCATGGGCCAGTAGGCCTGCAACATGGTTCCTTCTTTCTTATGTTCTTATGTTCTTAACGTTGTTGGTCGGGGTAGTGATTCATATCCTCTCACTATACCCCTTTATTAGAGTTTATACGCAACACTTTACACACTATTCACACGTCGGTTTAATGTCCCATTAATTTACTCTCGTTAGAAGTTAATCCATTAATAATTGTGTACGATGAACACTGATCGAACCGACTCACATTTCCGCCATCAACACCGCCATGGCGGCGTCGCTCACTGTTTAACACATTATCACTCTATTATTATAGTTTCTTGGACTTAATGTCCCACATTATGCCCGGCGAATATTCACAACATTCACTATTGTGAAAAGAGACCATTAACCGCGATTTGGTCGTTGTAAACGCCGATTTCCATCTCCTTTATATCCAGAGCTCTTCCATCGTTCACCTCCATTCGCTTACCCCACGAGACCGACTGCCCCCTGCCCTCGTATGACCCAGCTCGGCGTACCCACGCCACCGTAGCGATGGTTCTCTCATCTCAAGAAAAATACGAACCAACAGCCACACATTAAGAATATTCACATTAGAAAGGCTATCGAGTATAACCTTTCGGGAAAATACCCAATATTTTCCACAAGTTCATTACCTTTGTAACTTGTGAGTTCATTACCTTTGAAACTTGTGAGTTCATTACCTTTGTAGCTTGTTAGTTCATTACCTTTGTAACTTGCTCAGCTATCAGAACTTTGGGGTCCAGTCCCTGGACCCATTATGTACCTCTATAATCTTTTGACTACCGCCCACAGGATGGGTATGGGGTGCATAATAAAGATATCAAACTTAAAATAACTTTGCAGTTTTAAAAGTCCTGAAGAAAGCCTGTTGTTGACACAATGTAAATATAAATATATTTTAAATATAAAATGCCCCTTGTTATGCAGAGCATTTCGGGCAAATTAGGACCTTGTCCCAGGATGCGACCCACACCAGTCGACTAACTCCCAGGTACCTATTTTTCTGATGCGTGAACATAGACAACCGGTGTAAAGAAACACGCCCAATGTTTCTACCCGCGCTGGGTGTATTGGTGTGCAGGGTCCACCAGATCTAATTTTTAATTATTTATTCACATTTCTATTCTCGAATTAAAGTTATGCCCCCTTCCCAATTACCTTCCAGGTTTTGGGTACTATTTGTTCTCCAGAAACTGCTCTTTATAATCAGTGGCTTACCTTTTCCTATGTAAGATGCAGAAAATGAGAACAACGATTTCTTGTATAGTTAACATTCATGTACCTATTATTGTAAGTTGATCCTCTCCTTAATAATAATGTAAATGACTCAGTTTACCTTATTCCTAGTATATCCCCTTTTATTGTAAATGATTTTCACCCAGTTGAGTTACTTAGCTATTTTAAGGTTTTAATTCAAATTCAAATTCTTTATTTCTAGTAATATACAAGGTGGGGTGTACTTATATTATTATACATTTTATGAAGTAGATATTACAAGATGGCCAATAGTATGCCTAGGTATGCCGAGACTTTTCAGGCAGTCTTATGATAGGTCTTACTCAATAGTGACACAATTATTATACTGACAGTAAGGTTAGGTAATTGTAGTGATTAACTAGGTTTACAAAATTGAGGTATTGAAATTTAAACCTTTAAGAATTTAACAATTAATTTAAGAATTTATCAATTCGTTTATATATTAATGGTAAAGGGTTTTAGAGGTTTAAATAATAAGATATTACAAAGACCCCAGTAGAAATAAGTAAATATCTAACTTTTGGGTTATCTTTAATTTACACTGTGTATGATAATTGTACTAATGTGTACCTCTGCTTAAATAAACTTACTTAATTATTTAAAATTTTGGGGAAAATCTCAATTTCTCAACCATATGTGCTTTGTTGGCCCTCAAACCCCATAACAACAATATGCGGAAATATTATTTTTTTTTCAATGTTGAAGTTTTTTGAGATGCTCAGGAAATTTCGTGAAATGATGAAAATATAAGGTAAGTAGCAATATAGATATATTAATTTGCAGCTATTGGGAAAATCGCAGACATCTTAAAACAGTAAAATGCTGATGATTAATAATAATAATATTTATTTCTTTCAAGTTGATGATAGTTATTACAGAGGTAGCAGACTTGTACTACTTAGTAAACCTCTGGTGATGCACAACGTTTCAGACAACTTAGGTTTATCTTTTACCCAGGATGCCACCCACACCAGTCACCTAACACCCTGGTACCTACTTACCTAGGTGAACAGTAACAGCAGGTGTAAGGAAACGTGCTCAATGTTTCTAAACATGTTGGAGATATATCCCAGATCCTCAGTGACAGCTGAGGATGCTGTCATCCCAGAGGTATAACAAAATAAGATTTTATTCATAATTTTAACCTGGAGGGTTAGCCGCCGGATAACCCAATAAGGTCTCTGTCACTCTTTACCCTTTTTGTGTCCCGTGGCCTGGAGGCAACGCTTGCTTCACACACTAAGTGTCTGTGGTTCGATCCCCGCAAGGGTGGAAATATTGACATGTTTCCTTACACCTGCTTTCTCTGTTCACCAGCAAGTAAGTAGGTACCAGGTGTTGGATGGTGTGCTTCCCTCCCGGGGACAAAGGTGAAAAACCCCAGGGAAAAAAGATAGTCCCCATGACAATTTTCTTTTTTCC
>WNWK01043365.1:0-15536 GCA_009830355.1 Cherax destructor
AATCACGCACCATGCGAAAGCAAAAGGCTCAACAGGCGATATATAACATCCACTCAATAGAAAGCAGGGTGCCACTAGCACGTTGAAGGACAACACAGCGTAAGTGTGAGGGCCCAAGGTGTTCAACTGCTCACTCCAGCACCATGAAATTATTACCAACAGCCTAGCCCAATCTTCAAACAGGCACCAGACAGGCACCTCAAGTCGGTACGATCAGCGGGCTGTGAGTTGTCACGTTGGACACTGCGTGCAGCCCAACCCAGTAACAGCCTGGTTGATCAAGTCACCAATGGTGCTTCAGTGAAAGTGCAGACAGGCCATGACCCCTGGAATTATCTCCAGGTAGTAGACTCAGGTTGTGGAGCAGAGCAGGAATGTTGACCCGTTGGCACAAGTATCTGCATTCGATACGCTCTCTGGCGAACCGTGGGATGGAAATGGAATACGTGACACAAAACACATCATTTTAGAAAGGAGAGAAAGGAGGAGATAGAGAATTTAACAACCGTATTGATATATGTTCTGCTCTTAACTATTACTGATATATAAACTGCAGACCAGTAACACCTAAAAATACAACATAATAAAGCAGTATTTACCTAATTGTGGCCACCCCAATATATATATAAATATACAATTTTTTTATTTCATTCAAAGGGAATATAAATGTCTGATAAATCTTAATAATACAAGGACATTCATTTCAATTTAGCACAAAGGAATGAATATTCTATTATAGAAAATAAGTGGCTTTCCTGGGCAAGGTAGTAGAGGCGCAACAGTGTAGTGTGGTGGAGGTATGGTAGTGTGTGGAGGTGTGGTGATGGTGTGGTGGAAGTATTGAGCCCAGTGTAGTGGAGATGTGGTGTGGTGGAAGGAGTGGTGGAAGTGTATGGTAGAGTGTGGTGAGGTGTGTGAGTAGATAATAATAGTGGTGTGCTTTTTGTGGTGTCGTGGTGATGTGTGGTGAGTGTAGTGAAAAGAGTGGTCAGGTGTGGTAGGGTTGTAGTGATGAGTATAGTGGAGGTGTGGTGTGGTTGTATGGTAGATATGTATTTGCCAGAGTGTGAGTGGATGTAGTAGCATGAGTGGATGTGGTCGTGTAGTGGTGGGGGAGTGGTGGTGTGGTGGAAGTGTGGTGGAGGTGTGGTATTGTTGCATGCAAAGTATGTCACCCTTATTCGGAGCATATTCTTACACCCACATAGGCTACACCAACCAGCGAACCATCTTGATGGCGTTTTGTTAGATGGGGACCCAGTCACCAAATTAACAATGGGGTTTACCCAATCATAGTGCCAGGTCTGGCAATGGGAAGGTGATGGATTCACTCACATGTTTGCCATTGTCATTCCCTCCCAATGAGCTGGTATGCACAGTTGTCTCTCTGTCTATTGGCTGTTGTTCTGCAGCGACTACCGTATGCACTACTACTACTATCTCTGTATATAGATGTACATATTTATATAAACCTTATAATATACTTGAAGGAAAATACAAAAATTCATAATTGCTTGAAGAAATACCAATTCAAAAGCTTCTACTGTGTTTCTTTGCTCCAAGCTCCTTTTACACTCAGGATAACAGACCTTTGTCTGGGGTTCTGTTGTAAGGAATTATGATGGTGTGAGGAAGGTGTGTGGTGTGGTTGATGTGGTGGAGGGTGTGGGACGTGTGGTGGTGTTGTGGATGTGTGGTGGAAGTGTGGAGATTGATGGTGTGTGGTGGAGTTATGGTGTGGTAGATGGTGGTGTGTTGGATGTGTGGTGGTGGAAGTGTGGTGGTGTGGTGGAGTGTGGTGGTGTGGTGGAGGTGTGATGGAAGTGTGGTATTGGTAATGTGTGGTGGTGTGAAGAGTGGTGGATGTGTGGTGGAGGTGTGATGAGGAATATTGGTGAAGTGGTGTGGGGTGATGGAGGTGTGATGGAAGTGTGGTGGAAGTGTGGTGGAAGTGGTGTGGAGGAGGTGGAGGGTGTGGTGGGAAGTGTGGTGGTAGTGTGGTTGATGTGTGGTGGGAAGTGTTTGGTGTGGTGGGAGTGTTGTGGTGGTGTGGTGGAGGTGTGGTGGTGTGAGTGTGGAGGTGATGGGTGTGGTGGAAGTGTGGTGGTGTGGTGGGAGTATGGTGGAGGTGTGTATGGTGGAAATTGAAGGTAGAGTAGTAGATGTATGGACAATTATGTTGTGGTGTTGTGTCAGTGAGTGATATCATTGAATGATGTGGCATGATGTAGTAGTGCTGTGTTGGTGTGCCTTAGCATTTTGACATATTGATTGGGTATTGGTGACAATTGTTGAAGTATCCGGCAGCTGTGACACGTTTTAGCTGAAATGTTAATATTGAAAGTGAAATGATATGTTGAAGTATAAATGCATCGGCATGTGCGATGATGACGTAGTAAATGTGTTGGATGCATTGGGTATTTATGATGATAACGCATGGGTGTTTTGTTTTCAGTGTGAGCATTATGAGCTAACAAAATGATGTGCATGGGATTGATAGATACTGGGAAAATGTTGGTGTGAAATGTTATAGAATCATCGTTAAAGTAGTGTAGTAGGAGAATATGTGTGAAATCCAGTAATTATGAAATGAGATGTATGAGTGATGAAGTATGAAGGAAGTGAATGTGAAGGTGTGGTGGAGTGAATTGTGATGGTGTGGTGGAGGTGTGGTGCCATGGTGAGTGTGCTGTAACTGGTTGGATGTGGTGGGGTGGTGAGTGAAGGTATGGTAGGTGGTGGAGGTGTGGTGGAGGTACAGTTTGTGTGGTGTTCTAGTGGATGTGTGTGGTGGTGTGGTGGTGTGATGGATGTGTGGTGGAGGTGCGGCAGGTATAGTGGAAGTGTGGCAGTGGTGGAAGTGTGGGTGGTGTGGTGGAGACATTGGTTGTGTGGAGGTGAGTTGGTAGTGTGGTGCATGGGCAGCTGCTGTACAGGACTGTGATTGGTCGTAGTAGTAGAAAGTAAACAGGTTGTCACTTGTATTCGTCTAGTTGCGACTTTGCAACACGCTCCTCCAGCTCAGCCTCGGCTTTACGCATTGTCAATGTACTTCATGTTGTCGTTCTGTGGCGATACCTCCTCACCTCCAGACTTGTTGCCCGTGAGCTGTCTGAGAATGCGGTAAAGGACCAATGAATTTGAAACTAGCGCATGACCAGGGGTTGCATGATTTGCAACATTACTTTGCAACCTGGTTCAACCTTACTCTCGCTTAGCAAGAATATTACAGTTAGACGTGAATATCTGTTGCTTTCTTAAGGTGTTCTTGTACTCTCTGAAAGACGAAGTTGTGAAGTCCACATCTTTGCTGATGCTGACGATGTCATATATTAGCCGAGGCAGAGCAAACAGAATTTCATGTTGCAAGCAACTTATCATAGCCATGCAATGCTGCAAATGGGTGTGCTCACCAAATCGAGCTGTTGTATGTGATTTAAGGTACACTGCACATCTGGAATGACTTCATCCCGTGTGGGCAGCTCAGTTGATATTCACTCTGAGCACCTCTCTAGGATCTTGTGATTTATACGTTCAATAAGGCCGTTACTCACGAGATAGCAACTTGGAGCTACTGGCGCTTGGTGAATGTTAAATCTAGAACAAAAGGTCCTGCACTGTGGCATTTATGAACTCCGACCTTTTTCCGCCCTGGAAATCGGGGAAAAAGTATGATGGGGGAATGTCCCCCCGGAAAGCATTTAAAAACATTTCCCCGGGGGTTTTTATCAGGGGGGGGAAAAAAACCACAGTAGTGTCAAGTCATCCACCATTACAAGGGGGTTTTTACCCCCCCCCGCTCAAAAAGTTCAAAAACCGGAAAAAATTTTCCCCGGGGCTTTTTGGGGGGGGGCAAAGAATGGGATTGGAAAAAAATTACCTTTTTTCGTACTTAGCAATTTCCGATGCCATCGGGGGCCCCAAATATTTCATTCGTCCTGTCTGATGGTCGATGCGGGTCTTTACCCGGGTCCCTTTTCCGGGGATTTGGGAAACCCCTTTAAATTAAAAGTTGTGGTACCGGGGGTTCTGGTATCACCCTTTCAGTTCTCCCAATCTGCCATTATTTTATTTTAAAAAAAAGGGCCGGATCGGGGCCCCCAAAACCCGCACTCCGGTTCCCACTAAGTCCTTCAGTGGTACGGGGGACTTGACCTGAAGGTCAGTGCCCCCCGGGGGCAGGAATCAAAAGGGCTGGTGACAAAAAGGGGGCCTGCCACGGGGCCCCCTCTAGATCAATGGAAAGTTGTCGGGGTAACAAAAGCTCTCCCCCAAAAGGCTCAAAATTTTTTCCCTTGGGGGGAAAAGATTTCGGGGTTTTTTAGTCTTTAAAGTGAGAGACTACCAGGATCTTTCTTAGAGATTCTTATTTGAAAAGGAAAAAAAAAAACAAGTGGGTCTGTGAAAATTTGATGGATACTGGTAAATATCATGGAAATGCTCAAAACCCCATTGGGGGTTTCCCCTTTTTGCTCTGCACAAAAACTCTTTGGAAAAACATGATAAGCTTTGATTTTTACCACTGGTTCTTGGGCAAGACTGCCCCAATACCAACTTTTGGCATCCGTAGTCAAAAAAAACTCCTTGGTGAAATCAGAAAATCTAAGAACTGGGGATAACGTTAAATTGTTTTTAAAAAGTGAAAAAAAAGGGTCTTTCCCGGGCCAAGTCCCTCCAAAAAGGGGCCCCTCTTTCTTGGGGGAGTAAAAAGGGGAGCTATGGTGGAAAATCTGGCTATGAAGGCGCAGTGAATCTGGTTGGCCTACAAAAGTGGAAAATCTGCCCCCCCTTGGTCGAAATTTCAAAGTTTTGGACCTTTTGTCTTTTTGCCATTCGAAACACTACGTGGCTCAAACATTTCTTTCTTAAAAGGGGAAAGACATTTTTAGCTTTACTTTGAGATTAGCCTCCCGCGAGTTTTTTCCCGTCCCCCCTCAAGTTTTTGAATTTAGAAAAACCTGGGGCATCCCCCGAGATCGTCTAGGTAGACCACTAGGGTGTCTCCTAAGGGGAAAAAAATGTTTAAACGACTGAATGTGTCGGACTTCCCCCTAATCCAAAGGCATCCCGAAAGTAATGACCAGTAGGCAAAAAAGCTGTCAATTCTTTGTTTTGGGGCCCTTTGAGTAATCTGTCAAAACCCTTGGAGTAGGAAAAAAGGTTTTTAAAAACCCTTTTGGGCCCAAAGTTCTTAAAGGTCATTAGGGGGGAAGGAAAATGATCTGGAATCATACATATTTATTTTTTGTAATCAATTTCAGGATGCCATGTTCCATCTTTCGGGAACAAGGATGGTGGGGCCCCCCCCAAAAGGGGGGGGAACCTGCTCAAATAACTCCATGGAGCATCAGGTTTTCCCGGAAACCAGGGGTCAATCCCCCCCGGGGCCCCGTCTGTAACCAGGGGCCCCCAGAAAAAAACTCTTTTGTATGAGGAATATTAAAAAAACATAAATAGGTTTGGTGCCTTTTTAAAAAGGGGAAAAACTATAAAAAAAGTGGGGGAACCCCGGGTTTTTAAATCCCCCAAACCCCGATGGGTGTATTAAAAACCCAAAATTTTTTTAACTTCTTCGGGGGGAGTTATCGTTGCGGGGGCATCTTCCAACAAATTGGGAAATGATGGAAGAAAATAGTAGTGAAATCGCCTGGGAGGACCCCCTACTTTTTAAAAAAAGAGCTACCTAAAACCCGGGGCTGCGGTGCTTTGTCTTCCACTCTCACGGGGGGGGAATCTGACAAAGTTTGACCAGTGAGGTGTTCTTCCTCAGGGTAAAAATTCCTCCCTTGAACTTTTGAAAAGAACTTCCAACTTACCATGTATAAAAGTGTAAAGGATGGATCGAAAAAAACCCCAAACTCTGCATGTAAAATGCCCCCGGGTTTCATACGCTCCCAAAAAAAATTTTTTAAAATTTATTTTTTAAATTAAAATTTTTGGGGGGTTTTAAACGGACTAATTTACATTCGTCTATGGGAACAAAATTTTGGGGAACGGCACTGGGAACCCCCCCGGGAAAAATTTGAAAAAACCCCAGTACCACGGGAAGTTTTTTCGACTAGCACATCAATGCCTGAGCGGGGTTTTCATTTTCCTCCATGCTGGTGCTCCCCCCTTAACCCCCCCTTCTGGTAGCTGAATCACTAAATCAAAAAAGGGCTATCCGTCCCCCCCTGGGCATGACCCCCCCCTGGGCCTGGGCAAAAAACCCCACTGCCAAAAAACCCAAAAACCCAAAGGGCCAACAAAACCTCTGAACACCTTATCATTCTCCTCCCCAAAACCCACCCAAATCTATTGTGATATTGGTGGAAAGGGGGTCAACAAATTTTTGGGGGAGGAAGGAATGAAAAGGGCCCCCTTCATCCCCCATAAAAAAAGGCATCAGTCATCTCAAAAACAATAAATGGACCCCCAAATTTTTTTAAAATTTTTTCCCCAAAAAAATATTTAAAGGGGGGCTCCCACCCCCCCAATCACTTTTTTTAAATGGCTTTTGGTTGATCAAATAACTTGCGGGAAATAACTAATGGTAGGCAATATATAAGGCTATTGACTAGCTTTGTTTTTTTTGGGAAAGGGGGGTACGGTGGGCAATGTGGGGGGCATGCTGAAACCCCCCCAGGGGGGTTTTTTGGCCCGGGGGAAGGCCGGGGGGGGGTACGCATGTCTCTTGCCCAGTGCCCTCGGGTTTGCTTGAGAAAACTGGGCCCACAACAGATTTCCCCAAAGGGGGGAACTATGTAAATTTTTTTTTAAATATCTTTATCCCCCAAACCTATCCTGTGGGCGTAGAAAAATCAGACAAAATTTGGGTTCAGGGACTGGCCCCCAAAAGGTTTGATAGCTGAACTGGGTTAAAAAAAAATAAACCCCGGGTTTTCAATCATGAACAAATTCCCAAAAAAGCCCCTGACACTTCCACCCCCCGTCCAATTTTAACAGTTATAAAAAAAAAAATTAAAAAGGGGCCTACACCCACATAAGTCCCACAAAAGGGGATCCCCGACACACACATGCAAAAACATCCAAAAAAAAACATAAAAAGTATGACTCGACCCCTGCAACCACAAATAGGTGAGTACAAATAGGTGAGTACGTGGAAAGTTTTTTTTTAATGGGGGCGGAGTCAGGGTATTTCCCCAAAAATGGTTTTAATATACCACTGTGGAAAAAAAAACTCTGCCATTTCTTAACATTTCTGGTGAGTCTCTAAATTTCATTAAATTTTTTCACCCCAGTACAAAATTTTACAAAGGGGTGAAAGTCCCCGCTGGAAAGTTTACATTTCATTTGGTCACATCTGGTGGTGGTGATTTAACCTGCCAAAAATAGTGACCCAAACCAGAGGCAGGCGGTGGGAAAAATCCCAAAAGTCCTTATTTTGTTGGATGCATGCTCCTCCTGCATGATGGGAAAGATGGGTGGATGAACTGGGGTCAATCTCCCTGAGTCTTAAGGCAATAAAGATCAATTGAAGTTTCCTTTCTTTTTTTTTCTCAAACTGTAACTGACAACCCAAGATTGTGATCTACTCCCTCTTTGAAAAATACAACAACCCAATTTTCCCCGTTCTATCATCATCTAAGAAAATGAGATGGGGCCCAAAACATGTGCACTCTGACTCCCCGTCCCCCCAACCCCATGAGTAGCAGCAGTGGCCAAATGTCTACACCCCCTTGAGCTCAGCTGATTCAGATAAGCTGTGGGGGAAAATTTGGGCCCCGAAAAGAAAACATCTATGTGGTAAATATACCACAAAACAAATCCTAAACCCCCCCTCCCGGGGGAAAAAAGCGCCCCCATTTTAAATTAAAACAGCGGGCTTTGCAGTTTTTTTTTTGTATTTTTTTTACATTTTATTCACAGTTTTTTTTGGTTTTGATAGAATGGAAGATATGGGCGAAATAGAAATAATTTTGATTGGTTTTTTGTAATGAAAGTGACTTGAAACCAAAAACCCAAAATTTTTGGAAATTTTAAAATTTTTTCCGATGTTTAACCCTGGGTTTTTAAAGTATTTTCTTTAAAAACCTTTTTCCCCAATATATTTATGTTTTTTTTTTCCCTGCCCCCAAATTTGGCACGTTGGCCTGAGATGCCTGGTCAGAAAGGAAAAAGAGATCGAGGTAGAAGGGACTGAGGGAGGTGCTAGAGGTATAATCTTCAGAGTTTGTGTAGTAAGTCAGTTTCTGTAAAAAAGTCAACAAGAGAGCCCAGGTTTAAAAGGATGGTCCATCTGCAAGAAGGGAAGGTAAAGAAAGGGCCGCAAGCGAAGCGTCGTTGGGGGTTAAATTCTGCGTGCTCGTTGATAGAGTCGGCAGTCCAGCAGGGGAATATGTCGAACAGACACTGGAACCTGACAATGCTCACAGAGGGGGGGCGGGGGAGCCTCTCCAGGGAAATACCCATGAGAAAGGGCGAGTGGGCCGATGCAAAGGACGGGGAGAGTGTAGTCTCCCAACCTCGACATTTTTGACAAGAAAAAGGGCCAGAAACCTATACTGGGTTTTTAATAGAATAAAGTTTGTTTTTCCCAGCAGGTCAGACCAACGTTGTTCCCCAACGGGCCCCCGAAGGTGGGTAGCAATGACCCAAAATAGTCCGTGAAAAAAACACCTCTATATGAAACTGGAAGGTCATGTACTGTTTAACCCACAGCAGTGTCTCCCCTGTTCATTCCCCCTGTACGTCAACATGACCAGGGACCCAAAAAAAAAACAATATCTTTATGTTTGGGAAAATCGGCGAAACCCAAAGGTGGTTTACGAAGAACTAGGGGTGAGGTGTATAAATTTTTACGGATACCCTTTAAAATGCACTAAGGGAGTCTGAAACGACCACAAATGGTGACACAGGCATAGATGCAATACGAATAATTGCCACAAGAATGGCATACAATTCAGCCGTAAATATGCTAGCAGGGGTAATAGATGCCCTCGTACAACGCTGCCCGGAAACACTGCGGAACCCAACGCCGTCAGATGATTTTGGGAACCATCGGTGTATACTGCGATAGCATGGGAATGAAGAATGGTCTAAAAAGAAAAAAGCGGCCGCCCGTAGGTAGTTGGGCTTTCGCGCAAGGTAGGGATAGAACGACACGGACAGCAGGAACGCCCCAAAAGGGGTAGGGGAAAGGGAGATGTCACATGAACATAAAAGGTGGGAGCTAAAGGGGGAAGACAGGAGTGAATGTAGATGAAGAGAAAAGGGACAAGTAAGCGGGGGCGATGAACAAATAAAGAGCGCCTACTAACATCTGTAATAATCCTATACATGGAAGGATTGCGGAGGTCATAAAAAGCGAAAAAAAATAGCAGTAATTGTACCCGACGATCGGATAAGGATGGAATGTTCGCTTCTACATAAAAGGCTCCCCAACCGGGGAAGAACGAAATGCACCAAGGCATAAGCGTAATCCCTGGTGATGGACGGGATTAAGGAGGGAAAAGAGTAGCGGGGGAGGCCGCAGAATATATTTTCACCATAATCGAGTTTCAAAAAAATTGGGGCTGAATGTAGGCGAAGGAGGGTTCTACGACCCCAGCCCCATAAAAAGATGTGAAAAAGGGTTTTTAAAGAAGGTTCAGCCTGGTGTGACAAGTTCCCTTTCCCAAGAGGTAATGTGGGGTTTTCCCAGGACAATGGACGGTCAACGGAGCCCGGAAACCTGACTGTATCACTTTCCCGGGATACGTGAGCCAAATAGGTACAATGGATGATCGGGAACCACTGAACGTCTAGTAAACAATTTGATGATTTTTCCCACTAAAAAATTTTAAAACCCGGGTGGGGGCCCCAATCAGAAACCCGGTTGTTGGCATGCTGGAGGAAACTGTAATGAGGTGACAGTCAGCACCTGCACAAGTTTATAGCAAAGTCATCCACATAGAGCGATGACCAAATATTGGATGGGAGAACATTTTCCCAGATTATTTATAGCAAGCAGAAAAAGTGTTGTGCTCAGAACACCCCCTGGGGGGACACCTTCAGCTTGGACAAATTCGGGGGGGTTCATTACTAACCCGGCCCCGGAAATGTCTGTCAGTTAAGAAACCCTTTAAAGAAAAAATGGTAGGTTGCCTCGGAGGCCAAGGGGTGGGCCTGGGCAAAGATATTATATCTCCAAGTTGTATCATAAGCCTTCCCCAAGGCCCGAAAAGAAAATAACCGAATGGTTATTCCCAAAAACTCTGAATATACGTACCCAAAAGCGCAGAAAGGGGGTCAATGGCAGAAGGGGCCCCCCTTACGGAAGCCATACTGACTGGGGGAAGACTACTGTGGGTCTCTAAATACCACATCAAACGTCTATTAACTAGACGTTCCATCCCTTTGCAAACTGCACTGGTAAAAGCGATGGGACGGTAGTGAGGGGGATCACGTCCCGTAGCACCGGGTTTTTTCGAAAAGGAGAACAATAGCAGATTTCCCAAAGGCGGGGGGAATAACTCCTTGCGACCATATAAGATTAAAGAGTTGAAAGAGGACAGTAAGAGCAGACTGATGTAAATGCTTAGCATACGAATATGTATCCCCGTCTGGGCCCAGCCCGATGATCGGCAAGCAGGGGTGTTCCTCAGTTCTTAAAGGGAAAAAAGGCCATTATAGGATTCTTCTCTAAGAGAAAAAAAATCTAAGGGTTTTTAACTCGCTGGCAGCCCAGAAAAAAAGGAACGAGGGGCATAGATGGGCCCCCGAAGTGCCCGGGGGGAGATGATTACCAATTTCAGTGGCAACGGAAGGGGGGTGCTATATAAACCAACCTGAAAAACAGGAGCCCGGGTTTGGGGAGAATTTACCCTCAATTTCCGCACTTTCTTCCAGACTGCACTCATCGAAAGGGGAAGTGACAGTAAAAAGTCTCTCGCCAGCAAGTGCGTTTGGGATCACGTATGACACGAGCAATAGCTCTCTTCTGCTTGAAATCAAGGAGTTTTCTGTGGTTCTGTTATACCGATACCTTTCCCCGGGAGCGCGTTTTAAACGCACTCCCGAGCACAAGTAGGAGACCATCAAAGGGACGCACTTTTGAGGATGCTTGCCCCAGGTTTGGGGGAAAAAGAATGCCCAAGCCGCTTTAAGATGGAGGACGAAAAGAGATGTAAAACCTCATCAATGGAGGACGAGGTAGGAACCTCATGAAAGGCAGTAAGATGTGCGTAAAAAGGGCCCATTTCGCCTGGTCAAATTGCCAGCGTGGGCAATGAAAGTGGAGAAAACAGGGGACTGTAGGATGATTGGGAAATGATGGGGTTTTCATGTAAAATCCGGGGGGACAGATTGGTTTAAGTCAAAGGGCAGTAGATGAAGACCAGATGGAAAAATCAATGCAGGAGAAAAAAAATGAGTTGGGGGTCAAAATGGGTAGGAATTCCCGTATTTAAAAAATGGAGGGGAAGGAAAAAAATGCCTCCCAAATGAATGCCACGGGAGTCACAATGGGCCCTCCCCAAAAAAAATGGTGTGCGTTAAAAACACCAAGTAATAGAAAGGGGGGGCGGGAGGGGAAGAAACCAGAAAATCAACATCTGGGATAGACATTGCCCGGAAAAGGGGGGAAAATAAAAAAAAACAGAGTGTATACCACTTATTCAAGTGGATACGGGCTGCGGGGTAATGTAAGGAAGAAGGAACATAGAGCTGACGGGATGGAACACCCCGTGCATATAAGAAAGAGCACTTTCGTTAAAAGGGTTTCCCTCGGAAAAAAGGGTCCCATGAATATAACAAATCATAGCCTGAAAAGGGGGCCCGATAACAGTGGATTGTAATTTGGGTTTTTTCCCAAAAAGAAACCCCCAACAAGGGGAAAAATGGGAAAACAACACTTGAAGCTCACCCCACCCAGGCCTCGGATATTCCCTGCAAATAAGCCTTTATTTATTGAGAGAAAGATATGAGTGGAAGTGAGGGAGGAATCTATGGACTAGGGTTAGAAAAGTCCACGTGTAGGCAGCGGGGAAAACCTGTAATCAGAAAGGGGGGGACGTTGTGAAGGAAGGGGGGTTTAGACGGGAAAAAGAGATGAGGAACCTCAGGTGGAGTAAATGTCCATCATCGGTCCCGAAATATATTCTCAATAGCTTCCAGTGTTTCGGAAGTCAAAAATGCAGAATGTGGGAGTACATTAGAAATGGAAGAAGGGGTGAGCAAAAATCGGGGAGTCTATGGGGCTGTACTAAAGTAGGGGGCGAGGAGATAGAAAGGAAACTGTGAAAAGGGGGTTGGGAGGGGGCGGGGATGAAGGTAGTGTATGAGGAGGAGGATGAACCTCCCACACACGTTATAGAACTAGTCAAAGGGGAAAAAACCTGGCAGTAGGGATTTTTTCCGGGCTTATGAGAAAGGGGGGGGCGCTGAGGTTTAGGTGAAGGACGAGGACGTGTAGACTCAGAATTGTGCAGTGAGTAGAGGAAGGAGTGTGGACAGTATGGGAAGCTGAGGTTGGGACTGCGGGCCAAAAATATCAAAAAAAGGGTTCGAGACAGGGGTGATTGAGGATGAGGTGACCACAAAGGAAAACCGTGGAAGTTGGGACCCCAGAAGCGGGGCGACGTTTGAATTCGAGAATAGGAAATGCGGGGAAAATTTCCCTTGAAGGCGTAGATGAGAGACGGGCCCTAGCATATGAAAGCCTTCCGCCTCTTTGAGACAACGGATTTCCCTCATTCAGGTAAACCTGACAACGGCGAGAATATGACGGATTTTGCCTCATGACAGTTAAGGCAAAAAGGAGGGGGAGTACAAGAAGAACTGGCATGGTCGTCAGCACCACAGACTGGGCATTCGGATGGACCTGCAATATTTCCTGGATGACCAAAAAAGCCAGCAGTTTCTACACTGTTGCAGTGTAAAGGGTTTTGGACTTGTAAACGTTGACCTGCAATGTAAACAGAAGGTGGTTAAACAGTCAAATGTTAAACAGGGTATATTGCAAAAAGGGTAACGTCTTCCCCTTATTGGCAGGGAGGACAAAAGTGTCAACTTTGGGGGGGGGAGTTCTTGGGCTCAAGCTGCTCTAAAATGTCATCACCACATGTCTGGAAATTCTGTTGGACAATGGGGTGGGGCAAAATGACAGAACCACAACAAAAATGAGGGAATGGTGTTTGTCAATAGTAACAGGAGCCCCTATCTATGGTTGTAAGAAGAAAAAGATCCGAGCTTGGCCAGTATTCTGGACCGTGAAGATGCAGGTCTCTTGAGAGCGTGAAAAAGAGATGTCTTTACCAACATGGCGTAGCAAACTTTACCAAAAACTATGGTCTGAAAGATAGGTATTAAGAAGTCGGTCGCAGAGTAAAAAACTTTGTCCATTGAGTAGTTTGAAACAGAGTTTAAGGGGGGTGCGTGACGAGCTGGTCGTTTTCCCGAGATGAACGAGAAGTGTCGAATCATCATTTTGGGTCTTGGTCGTTTGGGTGTGGGGGGAACCCCGGGGGGGTCCGAAAGGAGACGGGGAAGCGATTCCCCAAAAAGCCGCACCGTCCGGGGGGCCGGAATCAAGGTCAAAAAGAGCGAAGGTCAGGAAAGTTCGAAAGGGCCAGTGGGGCCCTGGGACCTGAAGCAGGTGACGAACCGGCCCAGCAAGAGGCCGAGGGGGATGAAGGTGTCCAAGAAATTTTTTCGTTAACGAGGCAGGGGCAGTACTGGGTGCGGGTATGGGGAAAGGGGCCCCGGGGGAGTGGGTTCATGGATTGGATCAGCCATGGGTTGGGTTTCTTCTTTCTTTTTATTTTTTAAAAAAAAAAAAAAGAAAATAAAAATAAAAAAAAAAAAAAAGGGAAACTGGAGGGGGGTGGCTCCCAGGAGGAATGAAAAAGGGGTGTAAATCCCCCTCCCGCCCAAGAGGACCTCAACACCCGGGAAATGGTGCAATCTCGGGGCCCTTGCCATACCCTACCCTTCATGCCAGTAAACCAGCAATCCGGGATAGCAACCTCACATCCACCGGGCCCTCTCGGTGGACAAAAAAAGGGCGGCCGGATATCCACTTAAAACATACCGCCTTCCCCGGGCCCCCACCCCCAAATCCGAAAGGTGGCCTCCGGGGGAAAACACCCCCCCGCCCGAAAGATCCCAAAGGGCCCCACCCCAGGTGACCGGGAAGGATGGGGGCTCCCCCGGCGATCCCGATTCTACGGCAAACTACACCCCCCACCAAAGGGCCTCAACGGAATGGGATGGACTATGATCCCTTCCCCCCACCTAGGAACTAGAATGCCTGAGGGGAAAACTCCCCGGGGAAAACTGGGAAGGAAATAAGGGAGGGAGGAGGAGGGGAGGGGAAAAGGAAAAAGGGGGGATGGGGAAGATGGGAAAAAGGGGGGGGGGTTGGGGGTAATTAGGTTCGGTCTGAGGAAGAAGACCAAGAATCCCAATTTTCCCCAGACCGTGCCTTTTTTTACCGCAACAAAGGGCCCCCCTTTAAAAGAGGGATGATGTCATGGTATTAACCCCTCCCATTTTAAGTGGAAAGTGATGTTGACCCGAGTTTAGTGGTTCTGGGTTTGGGTATTGCCATAAGTGGTGGGAAATATAAAAAACCTTGATAACCCATGTGCAACATTTTTGCAACATCCTTTCAGAATTCTTTTAACCTATCCTGTCTATCTTTGTCTGTCTGTCTCTGTCTATATCTGACTGTCTATCTCTATCTGACTCTGTCTATTTTTCCCGGTACACAAATTTAAAGTATACATAGTGTAAATTTCCCCGGATAACCCAAAAAAACAACAAAGTGTAGAGATAATTGTAAACATGTGGAAATACGTTTTCCTTGCTCAGGAACCAGAGTGTTGGTTTGGGTGGATTTTCTGAACAGGAGAGCTAGAATCTAGCGGACAGACAGATAGACGAGGGTTCACAGACAGGCAGATAACAGAGACTTGGCAGATAGAACGACAGATAGGGCTTGACAGATAGAGACTTGACAGATAGAAACTTGACAGATAGGAGCTTGACAGACAGAGAGCTTACAGACGAAGCGCTTTAAAAGATCTTGAGCAAAACGACAGACAGATAGACGAAGCTTGACAACGATGACAGAGGCGACAGACACAGATGAGAACTTGATACAGAGTTTGACAGACAATGTTTTTGTAACAGTGAAAACAGAGTGTGATTATCAAATTCCTTTATCTTTTCTTATCACTGAACCTGGCTCTCAAATTATAATTAATCATCTTATCACTGTCGAGTGGAACTTTCTTTCTGCTTCAAGGGGAAATTTTTATTTTATTCTTATTATTTTTTCATTATTCTTATTATTCCTTTATTATTATTATTTTTATACTCCCCCTATTAAAAAAACGGGGCCTATAAATACTTCGAATATTTCCTTGACAATACTAAATGACCAAGGCAAGTTAAATGTCCACCTGTCAAGTGTAAAACTGGTACAATTTCAGTATCTAAATTTGTCTTAAAACAAAAAAACTACATAAATTGTAATTTTAGAACAAAAAATTTTTAAAAAAAAAATCGAGAAAAAAGATATATAAAAAAAATTCTGCAAGCCGGACTCGATG
>WNWK01043366.1:0-15536 GCA_009830355.1 Cherax destructor
TCTTGTTAATGGATTTTAGTAAGCTGTTAGTTAGCCATGGGCAGCCTAGCCGTTTATTCGTAATCTGTTTCATTTTTATAGGACAATGTTTGTTGTATAGTCTATGTAATTTATTAAGAAAGTTGTCTGTCCACTCATCGATACCCTTGGCATTTGAGAATTCTATAGCCCAGTCAACCGTCTCTAGCTCTGCTGTGAAGTTATTTATTGATGCCTGGTCATGGAGTCGAAATGAAACTTTGGTGTATTCTAGGGGCGGTTTACTAATGTTTGTTAAGAGGAAGGTGGGGTAGTGGTCTGTGGTGCTGTCTGTTATTATCCCCGATTTAAGGGGGCTAGGATATTGGTCCATATATGGTCGATTATGGTTGCACTCGTCTCAGTAAGCCTAGTTGGTTTGGTTATTGTTGGTATGAGAAGTGTGTTCATATTGTTGATGAAATCGGTTACTGGCTGGTCATCTGGTTGGCCAAGGTTGATGTTGAAGTCTCCAGCTAAGATAAGGTGGTGTTTGTTCAATTGGTTGTTTGTTATTAGCGTTTTTAGTTGATCGCTAAAATTTGGGATGTTTGTATGAGGCATCCGGTAAATGGCCCTGATTGTTATGGGAGTCTTAAGGTTTTGTGCAGTAAAATTAACAAAAATATATTCTCCATATTCATCATTATAGCAAGTGGTGTCACAACAGGATATTTCATTAGAGTAATAGATTGCAATACCTCCCCCACTTGATGTGGTCTGCAGTTGTGTATTGCTGTGTATCCTGGCAGCGAGTAGATATCTATTGTATCCTGCTTAAGCCAGGTTTCAGTAAGGACAATACATGTGAAGGTTGTCTTTAGGGAACCAAGGAGGGCAAGGAGGTCATCATAGTGTTTGCTTAAAGATCGGACGTTGTAGTTAAGAACTGTTATACTTTTAGTAGTGTTTAGGACAGTGTGGGCTTGTGATGCGGTGTAGTAGAGGCAGTTATTTTCCAGTAAATTTTGAATGGGTGTTTGATTAAATAGGTTTAGATCAGGGTCGACGTGATCATTCATCATTTAGGTTAAATAGTAATTTTGTTATGTCATGTATAGGGTGGTGAGTTATAGTACTGATATCTGTAGTAAAGGGATGTTTTGATAAGTATATAACTAATGCACATTTGTCAAATAGAGTATAGTAACATATAAACATAATGGACTTGGTATTGAGTATGTATTAAGCTAGTATGAAATAAAAATTTAGATATAAACTAATAAGATACAATTACTAAAAACAAGGTAGCACCAATGAGTTTGGTATTGGTTATGTATTAAGCTAGAATGAAATATAGTACAGTAAAATTAAAAATTTTAGATATAAACTAATAAGATAAAATTACTAAAAATAAGGAAATTAAGGAATAGCCGCGCTGTATAACCCCTGTGGTTTAGCGCTTCTTTTGATTATAATAATAATAAAAGGAAAAGGAGGAGAAGATGCAAACTAGAAAGAGAGAGGCGCTCCCTATACAGGCGAAGGCAAAGAATAACAGAGCAGCTACAGGAGGCCAATATATCTGAAATACGTAGGGAGACACTAGTCAGAGAAATAGCAAACATCGAATTAAAACTAAAGGAATCTTACAGGAATCAAGAAACGCCGGAAGAACTAAAAGCTATAAATGAAATTGAAAGAAACCCAAAGTATTTCTTTTCTTATGCAAAATCAAAGTCGAGAACAACATCCAGTATTGGGCCCCTACTTAAACGGGATGGGTCCTACACAGATGACAGCAAGGAAATGAGTGAGTTACTTAAGTCCCAGTATGACTCAGTTTTTAGCGGGCCGCTAACCAGACTGAAAATCGAAGACCTAAATGATTTTTTTATGAGAGTGCCACAGAACTTGACAGACGGATGCCTATCTGACATCACCACGACGCCAAATGACTTCGAAAAGGCAATAAATGACATGCCCATGCACTCCGCTCCAGGCCCAGACTCAAGGAACTCCGTGTTCATCAAGAACTGCAAGAAGCCCCTATCACTTGCTTTTAACATCCTATGGAGAGGGAGCATGGACACTGGTGTCTTCCCGCAGTTACTAAAAACAACAGACATAGCCCCACTCCACAAAAAGGGCAGTAAAGCAATAGTAAGGAACTACAGACCAATAGCGCTAACGTCCCATATCATACAAATCTTTGAAAGGGTTCTAAGAAGCAAGATCGCCACTCATCTTGATACCCATCAATTGCACAACCCAGGGCAGCATGGGTTTAAAGCAGGCCGCTCCTGTCTGTCCCAACTACTTGACCACTACGACAAGGTCCTGGATGCTCTAGAAGACAAACAAAATGTTATATACACAGACTTTGCAAAAGCCTTTGACAAGTGTGACCATGGTGTAATAGCACACAAAATGCGTGATAAAGGAATAACAGGAAAAGTTAGTAGATGGATCTATAATTTCCTAACAAGTAGAACACAAAGAGTAGTAGTCAACAGAGTAAAGTCTGAGGCAGCTACTGTGAAAAGCTCTGTTCCTCATCCTCATATCGGACATAGACAGGGATATCAGCCACAGTGCTGTCTTCCTTTGCAGATGACACCCGAATCTGTATGACAGTGTCCACCGTTGAAGACACTGCAAGACTCCAAGCAGACATAAAACAAATCTTCAAATGGGCTGCAGAAAACAATATGAAGTTCAATGATGAGAAATTTCAATTACTCAGATACGGAAAAAGTGAAGAAATTAAAATCTCATCGGAGTACAAAACTAATTCCAACCACACAATAGAGCGAAAAACTAATGTCAAAGACTTTGGAGTGATCATGTCAGAGGATCTCACCTTCAAGGACCATAACACCGTAGCAATTGCATCTGCTCGAAAAATGACAGGATGGATAATGAGAACCTTCAAAACCAGGGATGCAAGCCAATGTTGACACTTTACAGATTGCTTGTTCTATCTAGGCTGGAATATTGCTGCACACTAACTGCACCTTTCAAGGCGGGTGAAATTGCTGACCTTGAAAATGTGCAGAGAACCTTCACGGCACGCATAACTGCGATAAACCACCTCAATTACTGGGAACGCTTGAAGTTCCTAAACCTGTACTCTCTAGAACGCAGGCGGGAGAGATACATTATTATATACACATGGAAAA
This sequence comes from Cherax destructor, assembly GCA_009830355.1. NCBI lineage: Eukaryota > Metazoa > Arthropoda > Malacostraca > Decapoda > Parastacidae > Cherax > Cherax destructor. The sequence continues at coordinate 3,141 of WNWK01043366.1, forward strand.
TTCTCGAGGGATTAGTACCAAACTTGCACACGAAAATCACTCCCTATGAAAGCAAAAGACTCGGCAGGCGATGTAACATCCCCCCAATGAAGAGCAGGGGTGCCACTAGCACGTTGAGGGACAACACAATAAGTGTCAGGGGCCAAAGATTGTTCAACTGCCTCCCAGCATACATCAGGGGGATTACCAACAAATCCCTGGCTGTCTTCAAGCAGGCACTGGACAGGCACCTAAAGTCAGTACCTGACCAGCCAGGCTGTGGTTCGTACATTGGACTGCGTGCGGCCAGCAGTAACAGCCTGGTTGATCAGGCTCTGGTCCAACATGAGGCCTGGTCACGGACCAAGGACTCAAGCCCAACTAAATCAATTAACTGGTTTCCCTGAATCCCTTCACAAAATGTTACCCTGCTCACACTCCAACAGCTCGTCAGGTCCCAAAAACCATTTGTCTTCATTCACTCCTATCTAACACGCTCACACATGCTTGCTGGAAGTCCAAGCCCCTCGCCCACAAAACCTCCTTTACCCCCTCCCTCCAACCTTTTCTAGGACGACCCCTACCCCGCCTTCCTTCCCCTACAGATTTATATGCTCTCCAAGTCATTCTACTTTGATCCATTCTCTCTAAATGACCAAACCACCTCAACACTTCCTCTTCAGCCCTCTGACAAATACTTTTAGTAACTCCACACCTTCTCCTAATTTCCACATTTCGAATTTTCTGCATAATATTTACACCACACATTGCCCTTAGACAGGACATCTCCACTGCCTCCAGCCTCCTCCTTGCTGCAGCATTTGCAACCCATGCTTCACACCCATATAAAGTGTTGGTACCACTATACTTTCGTACATTCCCTTCTTTGCCTCCATGGATAACGTTTTTTCTCCACAGATACCTCAATGCACCACTCACCTTTTTTCCTTCATCAATTCTATGGTTAACCTCATCCTTCATAAATCCATCCGCTGACACATCAACTCCCAAATATCTGAAAACATTTACTTCTTCCATAATCCCTCTCTCCAATGTGATATCCAATTTTTCTATATTTAAATCGTTTGATACCCTCATCACCTTACTCTTATCTATGTTCACTTTTAACTTTCTACCTTTACACACTCTCCCAAACTCGTCCACTAATCTTTGCAACTTTTCTTTAGAATCTCTCATAAGCACAGTATCATCAGCAAAAAGTAACTGTGTCAACTCCCATTTTGCATTTAATTCCCCATAATTTAATCCCACCCCTCTCCCCAACACCCTAGCATTTACTTCTTTTACAACCCCATCTATAAATATATTAAACAACCATGGTGACATTACACATCCCTGTCTAAGACCTACTTTTACCGGGAAGTAATCTCCCTCTCTCCTACACACCCTAACCTGAGCCTCACTATCCTCATAAAAACTCTTTACAGCCTTCAGTAACTTACTACCTATTCCATACACTTGCAACATTTGCCACATTGCTCCCCTATCCACTCTATCATATGCCTTTTCTAAATCCATAAATGCAATGAAAACTTCCCTACCTTTATCTAAATACTGTTCACATATATGCTTCACTGTAAACACTTGATCTACACATCCCCTACCCACTCTAAAGCCTCCTTGCTCATCTGCAATCCTACTCTGTCTTACCTCTAATTCTTTCAATAATAACCCTGCCATACACTTTACCTGGTATACTTAGTAAACTTATTCCCCTATAATTCTTACAATCTCTTTTATCCCCCTTCCCTTTATATAAAGGAACTATACATGATCTCTGCCAATCCCTAGATACCTTCCCCTCTTTCATACATTTATTAAACAAAAATACCAACCACTCCAACACTATATCCACCCCTGCTTTTAATATTTGTCATGATCCCGTCAGTTCCAGCTGCTTTACCCCCTTTCATTCTACGTAATGCCTCACGCACCTCCCCCACACTCACATCCTGCTCTTCTTCACTCCTAAACGATGTTGTACATCCCTGGCCAGTGCATGAAATTACCGCCTCCCTTTTTTCATCAACATTTAAAAGTTCCTCAAAATATTCCCGCCATCTACCCAATACCTCCAGCTCATCATCTACTAACTCCCCTACTCTGTTTTTAACTGACAAATCCATTCGTTCCCTAGGCTTTCTTACCTTGTTTATCTCACTCCAAAATTTTTCTTGTTTTTAGCAAAATTTCTTGACAGAGCCTCTCCCATTCTTTCATCTGCTCTTCTTTTGCACTCTCTCACCACTCTCTTCACCGTACTTTTACTCTCCATATACTCTGCTCTTCTATTAACACTTCTGTTTTGTAAAAACCTCTCATAAGCTACCTTTTTCTCTTTTATCACACCCTTTACTTCTTCATTCCACCACTCACTCCTCTTTCCTCCTGCACCCACCCTCCTATAGCCACAAACTTCTGCCCCACATTCTAATACTGCATATGGTCACTGTCTTGAACACTATGTGCTTAACTGTCCACTTATTGAGGAATATAGAGATAGACAGTATAATAACCTATGTGACATGTCAAGATATCTTATTAATGAAAATAAGATACCAGTTATACTAAGCAAATTTCCTAAATTTCCTAAATTTGCTTGTAACAGAAAAGTGAAATGTAGATATAAATCAAATGTACAATTTTTAACCCTTTTGGGGCCTAGTGCCTAGGCCTTTTGTGTATCCATATGCTCCTGCGCTACCGTTCACAGGATGGATATGGGGTGCACAATAAACTAGCCACTTCGGTAGCAAAATCTAAAAATCTAATCTTACTTGCTGTTGCCATTTTCTTTTTGTCCCATCTACCTTTTACTCTAACTGTAGCTACAACTAAATAATGATCCGATATATCCGTTGCCCCTCTATAAACATGTACTTCCTGAAGCCTACCCATCAACATTTTATCCACCAATACATAATCTAACAAACTACTTTCATTACGTGCTATATCATACCTTGTATACTTATTTATCCTCTTTTTCATAAAATATGTATTACTTATTACCAAACCTCTTTCTACACATATCTCAATTAATGGTTCCCTATTTACATTTACCCCTGGCACCCCAAATTTACCTACTACTCCCTCCACAACATTTTTACCCACTTTAGCATTAAGATCCCCACCCACAATTACTCTCTCACTTTGTTCAAAACTCCCCACACACTCACTCAACATTTCCCAAAATCTCTCTCTCTCTCCTCTACATTTCTCTCTTCTCCAGGTGCATAAACACTTACTATAACCCACTTTTCACATCCAACCTTTATATTACTCCACATAATCCTTGAATTTATACATTTATATTCCCTCTTTACCTGCCATAACTGATTATTCAACATTATTGCCACTCCTTCTTTAGCTCTAACTCTATTTGAAACCCCTGACCTAATCCCATTTATTTCTCCCCACTGAAACTCTCCTACCCCCTTCAGCTTTGTCTCACTTAAAGCCAGGACATCCAGCTTCTTTTCATTCATAACATCTACAATCATCTCTTTCTTATCATTCGCACAACATCCACGCACATTCAAACATCCCACTTTGACGGTTTTCTTCTTTTTCTTTTTAGTAAATCTATACAGGAAAAGGGGTTACTAGCCCATTGTTCCCGGCATTTTAGTTGACTTTTACAATACGCATGGCTTACGGAGGAAAGATTCTTATTCACTTTCCCATGGATATGAAAGGAAAAGCAATAAGAACAAGAACTATTATGATAAAATCAAAGAAAACTCAGATGAGTGTGTATACATAAACGTGTACATGTTTGCGTAGCGTGACCTAAGTGTAAGTAGAAGTAGCAAGACGTACCTGAAATCTTGCATGTTTATGAGACAGAAAAAAGACACCAGCAATCCTACCATCATGTAAAACAAATACAGGCTTTCGTTTTACACTTACTTGGCAGGACGGTAGTACCTCCTTGATGGCATTTTTTTTTCCTTAATGATTTACTGTCCCCTTCCTTTAATCAAATATGATTACCTCCCATTCTACAGGTGTTTGACAGCATTGTATGACCCTTGTGGGTTTAGCATTTAGTTTTTTATTATAATACAAGTGTTTGACCCCTCACAGATTTAGCTCTTGCTTTCCCATTAATAAAATAAAGATTACATGAGTAGTATAAGCTGATGTTTTACTGTTAAAAATCCCAAGTGAGAGTATAGGCAATGGGATAGAAGAAGTATGGGGTAAGTTTAAGAATATAGTGTTAGAGTGTTCAGCAGAAGTTTGTGGTTATAGGAAAGTGGGTGCAAGAGGGAAGAAGAGCGATTGGTGGAATGATGATGTAAAGAGAGAAAAAGTTAGCATATGAAAGGTTTTTACAAAGTAGAAGTGATGCAAGGAGGGATGAGTATATGGAGAGAAAAAGAGAGGTTAAGAGAGTGGTGAAGCAATGTAAAAAGAGAGAAAATGAGAGGATGGGTGAGATGTTATCAACAAATTTTGTTGAAAATAAGAAAAGGTTTTGGAGTGAGATTAATAAGTTGAGAAAGCCTAGGGAGTTAGTTTGATATCTTTATTATGCACCCCATACCCATCCTGTGGGCGGTAGTCAAAAGATTACAGAGGTACATAATGGGTCCAGGGACTGGACCTCAAAGTTTGATAGCTGAGCAAGTTACAAAGGTAATAAACTCAGATGGTCACAATCATGACAAGTTACAAAGGTATTTGCAGATTACAGAGGTATATATAGGGTCCAGAGACTGGGCCCCCAAAGTTTTGATAGCTGAACAAGGTACAATGGTAATGAATTCACTAGTTACAAGGTAATGAATCATGTAAGTAAATTTACTTACGTCTGTACATGGTTGCACTCATGAACAAATTATAAAGCAATGAGCAATCTATTAGTCTACACCCAGCCACAACTGTAATGAGTTATTGGTGCAAATTTTAATTGTTGGGTCACACACACACACAAGCCTAGGGAAAGTATGGATTTGTCAGTTAAAAATAGGAGAGGAGAGTTATTGAATGGAGAGTTAGAGGTATCGGGAAGGTGGAGGGAATATTTTGAGGAACTGTTAAATGTTGATAAAGATAGGGAAGCTGTGATTTCGTGTATAGTGCAAGGAGGAATAACATCTTATAGGAGTGAGGAAGAACCAGTTGTGAGTGTGGGGGAAGTTCGTGAGGCAGTGAGTAGAATGAAAGGGGGTAAATCAGCTGGGATTGATGGGATAAAGATATAAATATTAAAGGCAGGTGGGGATATAGTTTTGGAGTGGTTAGTGTTTTTATTTAATAAATGTATGAAAGAGGGTAAGGTACCTAGGGATTGGCAGAGAGCATGCATAGTTCCTTTGTATAAAGGTAAAGGGGACAAAAGAGAGTGTAAAAATTATAGGGGAATAAGTCTATTAATTATACCTGGTAAAGTGTATGGTAGAGTTATTATTGAAAGAATTAAGAGTAAGACGGAGAGCAGGACAGCGGATGAACAAGGAGGCTTTAGGAAGGGTAGGGGTGTAACCAAGTGTTTGCAGTGAAACATATAGGTGAACAATATTTAGAGAAGGGTAAAGAGGTGTTTGTGGCATTTATGGATTTGGAAAAGGCGTATGATAGGGTGGATAGAGGGGCAATGTGGCAGATGTTGCAAATGTATGGAATAGGAGGTAGGTTATTGAAAGCGGTGAAAAGTTTTTATGAGGATAGTTAGGCTCAGGTTAGAGTATGTAGGCGAGAGGGAGATTTCCCAGTAAAAGTAGGCCTTAGACAGGGATGTGTGATATCACCATGGTTGTAAGAGAAGTGAATGCTCAGATGTTGGCAAGAGGTGTGGGGTTAAAAGATAAAGAATCTAACACAAAGTGGGAGTTGTCACAGTTGCTCTTTGCTGATGACACTGCTTTTGGGGGATTCTGAAGAGAAGTTGCAGAGGTTGGGGGATGAGTTTGGTAGGGTATGTAAAAGAAAGAAAATAAAAGTGAATATAGGAAAGAGTAAGGTAATGAGAATAACAAAACAATTAGATAACAGAAGATTGGATATCAGATTGGAGGGAGAGAGTATGGAGGAGGTGAATATTTGGGAGTGGATGTGTCAGCAGATGGGTCTATGAAGGATGAGGTGAATCATAGAATTAACGAGGGGAAAAAGATGAGTGTTGTACTGAGGAGCTTGTGGAGACAGAGAACTTTATCCATGAAAGCAAAGAGGGGAATGTATGAGAGTATAGTTATACCAACACTCTTGTATGGGTGTGAGACATGGGTTGTGAATGTTGCAACAAGGAGAAGGCTGGAGGCAGTGGAGATGTCATGTCTGAGGGCAATGTGTGGTGTGAATATAATGCAGAGAATCCGTAGTTTGGAGATTAGGAGGTGTGGAATTACCAAAACTATTATCCAGAGGGCTGAGGAGGGGTTATTGAGATGGTTTGGACATATAAAGAGGATGAAACAAAATAGAATGACTTCGAGAGTGTATAAATCTGTAGTGGAGGGAAGGCGGGGTAGGGGCCGGCCTAGAAAAGGTTGGAGGGAGGGGTAAATGAGGTTTTGTGTGCGAGGGGCTTGGACGTCCAGCAAGCGTGCGTGAGCGTGTTAGATAAGAGCGAATGGAGACAAATGGTTTTTAGGACTTGACGTGCACGCCTCTGGCAAGACAGTGATGGAGTGAATGATGATGAAAGTTTTTCTTTGTCGGGCCACCCTGCCTTGGTGGGAAACGGCCTATGTGTTAATAAAAAAAAAAAAAAAATCCCAAGTCTTGACCCTTTGGAGGTATCAGTCATTGAAGACACTGGGTGTGTTGAATCGTTGATTTTTTAATTTTATCTGTTTGGTGATAGGGCTGTCATCTACAATCCCCTAAAATATGCCTTGATATCAGTGAGGTGAATCTTAATCCAAGGAACTGAACATAACCTTCCTTACCCTGTATCAAACCTTCCATTTCCCCGTGTGCTGCATGACCCTTACAAGATTACCACAGGACAAATAGATAAATTAAAACCTAACAAATCCCCAGGCCCTGATGAACTGTATGCAAGGGTTCTAAAGGAATGTAAAGAGGAGCTTAGCAAACCTATGGCTAATCTTTTCAACATATCACTGCAAACTGGCATGGTGCCAGATAAGTGGAAAATGGCAAATATAATACCTATTTTCAAAGCAGGTGACAGGTCCTTAGCTTCGAACTCTAGACCAATAAGCCTAAACTCCATAGTGGGAAAATTTATGGAATCAATAATTGCCGAGGCAATTCGCAGCCATGTTGAAAAGCATAAATTAATCAACGAATCTCAGCATGGTTTTACAAAAGGGCGTTCCTGCCTTACAAATTTAATAACTTTTTTCACTAAGGTATTTGAGGAGGTAGATCATGGTAATGAATATGATATTGTGTATATGGACTTCAGTAAGGCTTTTGATAGAGTCCCACATCAGAGACTATTGAGGAAAATTAAGGCACACGGAATAGGAGGAGAAATTTTTCCTGGATACACAGGCATGGTTGACAAATAGGCAGCAGAGAGTTTGCATAAATGGGGAGAAATCAGAGTGGGAAAGCGTCACAAGCGGTGTTCCACAAGGGTCAGTATTGGGCCCCTTGTTGTTCACAATCTACATAAACGACATAGATGAGGGAATAAATAGCGACATAAGCAAATTTGCCGATGACACCAAAATAGGCCGTCCAATTCATTCAAATGAGGACATTAGAGCACTCCAGGAAGATTTGAATAGACTGGTGCAGTGGTCGGAGAAGGGGCAGATGCAGTTTAATATAGATAAATGCAAAGTAGATCTTAATACTACTGATTGCGAAAAGGATTTAGGAGTTCTGGTTAGCTTACAGAGTCAAATGCTATGTTTGCGGCTTTCACAGAGACCCACATAAGAGATCACTTGGACAATAAAATATGGATCCCGGGCTACAACCTATACAGGTGTGACATAGTGAACAGGCAAAAAGGGGGAGGAGGGGTTGGCCTGTATATCACAGATTCACTTATATGTACAGAACTACTAAATGCCTCAAATGATGTAGTTGAAGTATTAGCAATAAAGGTCGAGAATCAAAACCTGGTCATCGTGGTTGTCTACAAGCCCCCGGATGCAACGTCCCAACAATTCCAGGAACAGCTTCTGAAAATTGACCACTGTCTGGAAAATCTTCCAGCTCCTGCCCCCAACATCTTGCTACTGGGGGATTTCAACCTCAGGCACCTAAAATGGAGGAACATTGCAAACAATGTGGTAGCAGAGATAACACCAGGAGGCAGCTCAGATGAAAATTCACACATGCATGAACTTTTAAATCTCTGCACCAAGTTCACCTTAAACCAGCAAATAGTAGAGCCCACAAGATTAGAGAATACGCTGGACCTCATCTTCACCAACAATGATGATCTGATACGAAATGTCATCATATCAAAAACAATATACTCAGATCACAACATAATAGAGGTCCAGACATGCATGCGGGGAGCCCCAGATCAACAAAATGTGATCTGGCTGTCTTCAAGCAGGAACTGGACAGGCACCTCAAGTCGGTACCTGATCAGCCGGGCTGTGGTTCGTACGTTGGACTGCGTGCGGCCAGCAGTAACAGCCTGGTTGATCAGGCTCTGGTCCAACAGGAGCCCTGGTCACAGACCGGGCCGCGGGGGCGTTGACCCCTGGAATTCTCTCCAGGTAGACTCCAGTTAGCAGTAATCTAAAACCAAGGCAGCAGTGCATAAGTGTTCGCAATAAAGCGAACAGAATCCTTGGCTTCATATCAAGAAGCATAAATAATAGGAGTCCTCAGGTTGTTCTTCAACTCTATATATCCTTGGTTAGGCCTCATCTAGATTATGCTGCACAGTTTTGGTCACCGTATTACAGAATGGATATAAATGCTCTGGAAAACGTACAAAGGAGGATGACTAAGTTGATCCCATGTATCAGAAATCTTCCCTATGAGGATAGACTGAGGGCCCTGAATCTGCACTCTCTAGAAAGGCGCAGAATTAGGGGAGATATGATTGAGGTGTATAAATGGAAAACAGAAATAAATAAAGGGGATGTAAATAGCGTGCTAAAAATATCTAGTATTGACAGGACTCGCAGCAATGGCTTTAAGTTGGATAAATTCAGATTCAGGAAGGATATAGGAACGCATTGGTTTGGTAATAGAGTTGTCGATGAGTGGAACAAACTCCCGAGTACAGTTATAGAGGCTAAAACGTTGTGTAGTTTTAAAAATAGGCTAGATAAATATATGAGTGGGTGCGGGTGGGTGTGAGTTGGTCCTGACTAGCTTGTGCTACTAGGTCAGATGCCGTGCTCCTTCCTTAAGTGAATGTAACCTGACCTGGCTGGGTCGGGGCATTGGCTTAAGCCGGTGGGAGACTTGGACCTGCCTCGCATGAGCCAGTAGGCCTGCTGCAGTGTTCCTTCTTTCTTATGTTCTTATGTTCTGTATGCGCTGTATCACCTTTATAGGTTTAGCGCTTCTTTTAAATAATAATAATAATAATAATAATAATAATAATAATAATAATAATAATAATAATAATAATAATAAAATAATAATAATAATAATAATAATAATAATAATAATAATAATAATAATAATAATAATAATAATAATAATAAAATAATAATAATAATAATAATAATAATAATAATAATAATAATAATAATAATAATAATAATAATAATAATAATAATAATAATAATAACAATAATAATAATAATAATAATAATAATAATAATAATAATAATAATAATAATAATAATAATAACCACTCCTGTGAATGTAATAAAAAGAGGTGATGGCATTTCGATTTTAGCAGAAAAGTAATTTTATTGGTAAGTTTAAGCACAAGTACACACAAGTATAATTATCATATATAGTAAGGGTTTAGCGCTCGGTTTTGATTATGATAGTAATAACATACATATAAATTACCTAGGATAACCCAAAAAAGTCAGACATAGGTCCCTTTATTATACAGTATGACCCTTATGGGTTAAATGTCTCTTCCTGATTAAAACAGATCAGTACATAGTCTTGCCTAATTATGATAAACAACATAAAGAAGCTGCATAGAAACTATTTCTTTATTCAGTCTATAAAATGTAGCTTACAAGTTAACAAGACATTGTGGCCTGGTGGCAAAAGCTCTCACTTCACATGCTGAGAGTCCAGGTTCGATTCCTGGCAAAGGTTGAAACTTTGGGCGCGTGTCTTTACACCTGTTGTCCATGTTCACATCAGTAAAAACATGTACCTGGGTGTTAGTTGACTGGTGTGGGTCGCATCCTGGGACAAAACTGACCTAATTTGCGGGAAATGCTTAGTATAACAAGGGACTTTCTATATAGTAGTATGTCACTGATGTCAGCTATGGTCTGTATACCTTGTACTTGTAGAAATAAATATATTATTATTAAAGAAAGCCACTAGCATGCATGTGCATTTCGCTACGTAAGTTTATTTAGGTACAGGAACACATAAATACAGTTACGTACATAAATTAGTAACTTTATTTAGGTATACACAAATAAAGTTACACATTATCATACATAAAAGCATGTATGTAGAACCCAGGATAACTTCAAAAAAGTTAGTGACTTTATTTCCATTGGGGTCGTACACGGTAACGGGTCGTACACGGTAACGGGTCGTACACGGTAACGGGTCGTACACGGTAACGGGTCGTACACGGTAACGGGTCGTACACGGTAACGGGTCGTACACGGTAACGGGTCGTACACGGTAACGGGTCGTACACGGTAACGGGTCGTACACGGTAACGGGTCGTACACGGTAACGGGTCGTACATAGTAACCTTTAATTTCCATTGGATCAAACATGAATATATTTCGTTCTACAGGAGTTGAATGACCTCTCCAATTACGTATTATTATTATTATTATTATTATTATTATTATTAATTATTATTATTATTATTATTATTATTATTATTATTATTATTATTATTATATTTTTATATTTATTATTATTATATTATTATTTTTATATTATTATAATATTTTTTATATTATTTTTTATATTATTATTATTTTAGGTGATAATATAGATGACCAAAAAGTATTAATTAATATACCCTGGTTAATTAATACGTCACTATATACCATATTTATAAAAAAATCGAAAATTAATGCTATGAACCTGAATAAAAAAAAACTTACCCTAAAATAAATCACTTTTGACTTATTTTGGGGGTTTATCAGTGGGTTTAGCGCAGTCATGATTATAATTAATAATCTGGCGTTACTGGGTAAAAATTTACACATATGTTAATAACTGTAGTTATGTATCTGTACCTAAAATAAATTTAATAAGTAAAAGAACGTCAGTTTTTTAATGTAAATACAAAAATTTGAAAATAAGGCGGGAAGATTTTTCCCGGGAAGTTGCGCAGGATTTGTGTTGGCGCCGGGAAGAACAGGTGTCTGCTGTGTTGCTGATATTTTCCTGCTGTTTTGCTGCTCATACATCATGCCTGCAGAGCTCAAGTGTCTGCTGCGCTTCAAGAAGCTCACTGAGAATGCTCTAGCACCAAGTAAAGGCTCAAAGTGTGCTGCTGGATATGACTTGTGCAGGTACGTTCAACGACACCCTCGTGTGCATTAGAAAAGCTCCTCTGGACCCTCATTCAAATTCATATTTCTCTTTTGCATTATATAGGCTCCTCCGACCCTCACTCAAACTCAAATTTCTGTTCTGCATTTGATAGGCCCTTTGGACCCTCACTCAAATTCAATTTTCCATTGTTCATTACCTTATTTCTTAGATAGGCTTCTCTGGCTCTCACTCAGATTCATATTTTTATTTCTCTTATTTAATAGACAATGTATTTTACGTGTAATAAAAACGTCAATGTATTCAATGTATTTCTAACTTGATCCAAGGAATTGAAGATAACTTGACCTTCCTTGTCCTGGCATTTCAAAAATATAATGTAACCAGGGTTCCATTGGAAATAAGTCACTTTTTTTTGGGGGGTTATCCTAGGTAATTTACACACGTTACTATGTATGATAATTGTATAACATTTTTTTAAATAAAAAATATAATTTATTACCACTGCCTATAATGTGTTTAATGCAACTATAAGTAAGTAAGTTTATTCAGGTATACACAAATACAGTTACATAGATTATCATACATAGCAGCATATGTGTAGAGAACCTAGGATAACCCAAAAAAGTCAGTGTTGTGATAAAAACACAGGCCTCATTTCTAGGCTTTATTGAACACAAAATCCATGGTACATGTCTGCAACAGAAGAAAATACATCTAATGACTGCTGCTGCAGGACAGGTGATGTAAGGTGCATATGTCCTCAGAAAAGCTATAGCTACTGGCGACATATTTAAGCTTACCATGTAATCTGCATCACGAATGTATTTG
>WNWK01043367.1:0-15535 GCA_009830355.1 Cherax destructor
ACTGGCATGGTAGTCAGCACCACAGACTGGGCATTCGGCCATGGACCTGCAATATTTTGCTGGATGACCAAAACGCCAGCAGTTTCTACACTGCTGCGGTGTAGGGGTCACCTTTCGAACTTGTAAACGTTGACGTGCAATGTAGACCGAAGGTGGAAGTTCTCGGCAGTCAAACGTTAAACGAGCTATATTGCAAGGATAACGTCTTCGCTTATTGGCAGGGAGGACAAAAGTGTCCACTTTAAGGATAGGGAGTTCTTGGAGCTCAAGCTGCTCGAAAATGTCATCACCACATGTCTGGAAATTCCGTTGGACAATGGTGTGAGGCAAAATGACAGAACCACAACAAGAATTGAGGGAATGGTGCTTGTCAATAGTAACAGAAGCAGTGTCTATGGTTGTGAGTAGAGAAAGATCGCGAGCTTGGCCAGCATTCTGGACCATGATAATGCGAGTGCCACTCTTGAGAGCCTGAAATGAGATGTCTTTACCAACATGGCATAGCAGAGCCTTACCAATACTATGGTCTGAAAGATAGGTATTAGGAGAAGTCGGTCGCAGAGTAAAAAACTTTGTCCATTGAGTAGGTTGAAACAGAGAGTTTAAGGGTAGTGCGTGACGAGCTTGTCGTTTCTGAGATGAACGAGAAGGAAGTGTCGAATCGTCATGTGTGGGTCTCGGTCGTTTGGGTGTGGGACCGGGGGTGGTCCGATGTGAGACGGGCGAGCGATTCAAAAATTGCCGCACCGTCGAGGGAGAAGCCGGAATCAAGGTCAGAGAAGAGCGAAGGTCAGATGTATCGAAAGGGCCAGTCGGGTCCCTGGTACCTGAAGCAGGTGACGAACTGGTACCTGCTTCAGGTACAGGGGTATTAGAGTTGTCCGAAGAGTTATCCATTAACAAGGTAGGGTCAGAACTAGGTGCGGTATCAAGGGGCCCGGGGGTAGTCACGGATTAGGGCATCTGTGGAAAATATTGGGTATTTTCCCGAAAGGTTATACTCGATAGCCTTTCTAATGTGAATATTGTTAATGTGTGGCTGTTGGTTCGTATTTTTCTTGAGATGAGTAAAGAACCATCGCGACGGTGGCGTGGGTACGCCGTGCTGGGTCAAATGAAGTCGCCCAGGCAGTCGTTCTCGTGGGATAAGCGAATGAAGGTGAACGATGGGTGAGCTCTGGATATAAAGGAGATGGAAATCGGCGTTTACAACGACCAAATCGCGGTTAAGGGTCTCTCTTCACAATAGTGAATGTTGTGAATATTCGCCGGGCATAATGTGGGACATTAAGTCCAAGAAACTATAATAATAGAGTGATAATGTGTTAAACAGTGAGCGACGCCATCATGGCGGTGTTGATGGCGGAAATGTGCGTCGATTCGATCAGTGTTCATCGTACACAACTATTAATGGATTAACTTCTAACGAGAGTAAATTAATGGGACATTAAACCGACGTGTGAATAGTGTGTAAAGTGTTGCGTATAAACTAATGAAGGGGTATAGTGAGAGGATATGAATCACTACGCCGACCAACCACGTTAAATAACGCCCGGTCTCGTGGGCGTAAGAGAGTTCAAGGGATCAATCTTCTCTTGACTCATCGGGACAACCACCAACATCATCGTCTTGCCGGAAGAATAATCTACCGAGCAGGACCACGAGATCCGTCGAAGAATAGCGACAAGAATGTTGTTTCTTCCCCACTGTAAGTACTCTTATTGTCTTAGCAACCGTCTGGCCAGTAGGTATGTTGGGATAATGTGGGTTTACGGTGGGAATGATAATGACGGGATCTTCAAGTGAACAGCAATGGCACGGATAAAGGGTGAGTGATATTAAGTTGTACTCTTTCCTCCTTCTCCCCAATCAGTCAGACATCAACCTATACAGTCCACAAAATTTAACAATACCGTAACTATTGGTATTACTCATTCTTAATAAACTGGTCAAGGATAGATGTGGATTTAGAGTGAGAATATCGGAGGGTCCCCTTAAATGTGACCAGGAGTGGGGCAAGTTTTCTCACACGCCTCAACGGGGGTAACCGCAGTAAAATTATACTAGTCGGTCCACTCCCCGGGAGATTATTTTGTTGTAAGTGGCGGTGAAGCCCAGACAGGTAATCTCTTAATTCCCCACAGCATCCATGGTTAGGTTACTTCTTTCTTTTTGTTTTTAAGAAAAAAAAAGAAAGAAGAAAATAAAATAAAAATAAAAAAAAGAATAAAAAAGGGGAACGTGGAGGAATAGCTCCTAGGAGGAATGAAAGGGCGTAAATCCCTCCGCGCCCAAGAGGACCTCAACCCCGCAAGTAGTGCAGATGCTGCATGGAACCCGTGCCATACCCTACCCTTCACGCCAGTAAACCAGCAATCCGGGATAGCAACCTCACATCCACCGAGCCACCTCGGCGGACAAAAGAGGCGGCCGGATATCCGCCACAAAGCATACCGCCTTCGCCACCACCCCGGAATCCGAAAGGTGGCCTCCAGAGATACACCCGTTGCCCGAAAGATACCCAAGGCCACCCCCCGGGAGACCGGAGAGGGATTGGGACATCCCCAGGCGATCCAGATTCCACGGCAAACTACACCACCGCCAAGAACCTCAACGGAATGGGAATGGACCACGGTACCCTTCCCCTACCTAGGAACTAGAATGCCTGTAGAGAAGCTCCCAGGGTAAAAATGGGAAGGAAATAAGGGAGGGATGAGGAGGAGGGGAGGAGGAAAGGGAAAAGGGAGGATGGGGAAGATGGGAAAGGGAGGGGATTGGGGGTAATTAGGTTCGGTCTGAGGAAGAAGACCAAAAGGTCCAATTCCTCAGACCGATAGCCTCTTTACCTCGTCAAGGAGCCCCCCTTAAAGAGGATGCCTCCTGACAGCAGGAACGAATTAATTGTATTTCCATTATTTCTTATGGGAAATATTGATTCGACTTTCGAACATTTCGAGTTTAGAACAAGCTCCTGGAACAGATTATGTTCAAAACTCGGGGTTCCACTGTATATGATGAAGACTTAGTGAGGGTTGGCTGTACAGATGGAGAAACATGCAAGTAAGATGATGATGGAGACTATGATAAAGGAGCAGATGATGATAAAGTAGGAACATCAGAGGAAATAAGTGCATAATGGTTGGACACAGAGGTGACTGTGAATTGAGTACTATAGAGATTTTAGGGCATATAGCAATTCTGGAGAAGGTTAACCATGGGAGTCTCCCTAGAAGACAGAGATGAGAAACTGCCATGACATAAAAGAAACCTTTTTTCTCCTTAAGACATGGATCTCCCTTTTTCTTAAGAAAACCAGGCAACAGTGAGAATATGTAGGGTGAGCCTCTTCACAGTGAAGGCAAGTGGGAAGCCAGTTGCTGGATGGATTGCTATGGTCAGAGGCACCACAGACTGGTGGTCTGAAAAGTGGCAGATGAAGTTCAATGTGGACAAGTCCTAGTCCTTGGGAATGAAAATAACAATCAAACTAGATGCAGAACTTGAACACACAGAATGTGAAAAAGACTTGGGAGTCATGGTGTTGCGTACCCTGACCGGGATAAAAGGAGAGGTGGTTGGCTGACCACTTGAAGTGCTGCTAATCGGTTGTTACCGGCTGCAGTACCCAGTGTGACGTCATCACACAATGTTGGGGCTGATGAACCGGTCTCAATCAGAGTGTTCACCATGACTTCACTGAGTACACCTGACGACACCAGCTGGACTTAGTTTCCTGCTTGCTGGCTGGACTTAGTTCCTTGCAGGCTTCTGTTACTCAGACTGCTGATTTTAGTTCCTCGCTGACTTCTGTTAATTGCAGACCTCACTCAGTCTGCTAAAGTCAGTTCCTCGTTGGCTTCTACGGATCTCACTCAGTCTGCTGACCTCAGTTCCCGCTGGCTGTTACCTGCGGACCTTACTCAGTCTGCTGATCAGAGTGGGTATCTCTTACCTAGTCTGCTGACTTATGCTGGCCTCATTGGTCACTTACCGCATACTGAGATTCATATGATATGACAGAAGTGTCATGGAACGTAAGGGTGTAGTGTATCCCGTTACTTTGTGATATTGTGTAATGTGACGTACGTGCTTGATACAGTGTAACTGACACAAGCAGGATCATGACAGATTATTGTATTTGATATTGTGTCGTGTGACATGAGGAATATGGTCTTGACAATTTACTGTGTATTTGATCTTTTGTAATGTGACACAGAGGTGTAATATGACGTACATATTTGATATTGTGTAATGGGACACACAGTGTTGGGTGACACTGAAAGAAGTTAAGACTACAGAAGTATTGTGGAATGTAAGGGTGTGGTGTAAGGGTGTCGGGTAACCCCGGAGGGGGTTTTAATGTCAAATGACACAGTGAAAAGGAAGTACAGCCTCTCCACACTTACTACGTACTCATACTTGTTTACAAAGAGGGCTCCAACGAATAAAAAAAAAAGCAGCACTTGGAAGAGGAAAATGGAAGTACAAAAGAAGTTCACAGTAAAGGGGTTAGCTGGTGTGTTCGTGTGTGTGTTTACATTCTCGGTGTCTCTCGTGGCAGCTTAATTAAGAATTTATTATACTCAGTGAACAAGTATGTTGATGGTAATAATAATAATAATAATAATAATAATAATAATAATAATAATAATAATAATAATTAATAAATAATAATAATCGCTCTGAGGCACTTTAAATGTCATATGTATTTCATAATAAACATGACACAAGGCAGGGTTCCCTGCAGCAGTGCAATTTATCAAATGTCACTGACTGTCATCAGTTATCTGACACTTGTCACAACACCATAAAAAAAAAGTGACCACGACCATTACAGAAAGTTATGTGCTAAACATACACTCTTTTTCAGTCATTCAGTTAAGTCAGTAAGTCATTCAGTCAAGTCAGTAAGTTATTCAGTCAAGTAAGTCATTCAGTCAAGTCAGTAAGTTATTCAGTCAAGTAAGTCATTCAGTTAAGTCAGTAAGTTATTCAGTCAAGTCATTCAGTCATTCAGTCAGGCAGACAGATAGACAGACAGACATGATAAAGAAGCCCAAATTAATAAAAACTGACATATATGGAGAAGTATCGGAGGGTGTGTGGGGCTGGGGGCTATACAAATAGAGGGAGAAGGTGGGGAGAGGGAGGGGTGGTGACACTTTTGAAGTGTCAGTAAGGGGTCATTCCTCATAGTACTAGTTCTCGTTTACCGACAGGTCTTAAGCCCCTATCTCCATCGTTAAGTGAGGAGAGGCTGTATTGAGATTGAGTGTCATGACACGTAGTAAAGGAAGTACAGAGACGTAGTGTTATGACACAGAGCAAAGGCAGTATCGTGGATGTACCACGGAGTGTTATGGAACACGGAGAATAGGTGGTGTCATGGGACACGATGATTGAGTGTCATAACACAGGGACAAAGAAGTGTCATGACACTGGGTTTGGTAGTGTCATGTATGACACAGAGATTGCAGTGACATGTGACATTGGACACAATAGGATCATGACTGTTACTTTGTAATTTGATGTGTAGGCATGTGACTTTAAGAATATTGTGACCTGAAATAATGGATGTTTCTTTTAAATTATGTACCAAAGAGATAGGGTCAGGAAAAGTACTGTGATAATTATGTACCAAAGAAAAAATAGATGTACCAAAAACTATACTCTTATTTTATAACAGTTTACTAGTAAAGCTTTAAAAATAGTATGTGTTTTATACTCCCGGATATATTCTTATTACAGTTCTGGTGATGGGCTAATAATAATTATATGATATCTTAACTAACAGGCCGAATTTGGTCTTTGCCCCTAGAAAGCTTAATCACCAGAATTGTAATATTGTAATACATGGTAAGCAAAAATCTGAAGCCAAGACAACAGTGCCTAAGTGTGCAAGAAAGGATAACAGATTACTATACATCACTAGTAAGGCCTCACATAAATTATATTGCTCAGTTTTGGTCTCCTTATTATAGAATGGATATACAGTAAATTCATCGGAGAACATGCAGAGAAGGATGACAAAGTTGATTCATTATACAGTGGACCCCCGAGTTTCGTAAAAACTTCACTCCTGAAGTCTGCTCAAGTGCCATTACCGAACGAATTTACTCCCTTAAGGAAAAATTTCACGTACGTTAGTCTATTTCAGACCCCCAAAAATACACTTCCACAAGAACTTACAAAATTATACTTACATAATTGCACGATTTCCGGGGTATTCGTTAACCGAGGGTCCACTGTATAAGGAATCTCCCTTATGAAGACAGACTTAGAGCCTTGAATCTCCACTCGCTTGAGACTTAGAATGAGAGGAGATATCAATGAAGTATATAAGTGGATAATGGGCATAAACAAAGGTGATATTAATAAAATACTGAGGTTATCGAATCAAGTAAGAACTAGAAATAATGGACTTAAGTTGGATAAACCTAGATTTAGAAAGAACATAGGTAATTAGTACAGGTTTTCAGAGTTGTTGATACATGGAACAATCTTCCGAGTAGGGTAATCGAGGCTAGGACCCTTGGTAGCTTTAAAAAGAGATTGAACAAATACATGTGTGGGAGGGGCTGGGTTTGATTCATGCCTGGGGTACAAAAGCAAATTCTTGGGTAGCTTTGAGAAAACATTGGTGGTTTTGATAAGGATCTGCGTTGTATGGGCCAGTAGGCCTGCTGCAATGTTTCTCCATTCTTATGTTCTTATGACATTCAGCCATTGACCTGCAATATTTGGATGGATGGCCAAAATGCCAGCAATTTCTACACTGTTTTAGTGTGAAGATTAATTCCTATACCTATAAACATTGACCTGCTATATACAGTGGACCCCCGGTTTACGTACTCAAACAATTATGTAAGTGTATTTTTATGCTTTTGTAAGTGTATTTTTGGGGGTCTAAAAGGACTAATGTAATTTACATTATTCCTTATGGGAACAAATTTGTTTGGTAACGGCACTTGAACAGCATTCTGGAACGAATTAATTACGTAAACCGGGGGTCCACTGTATACCTAGGTTGGAAGCTCCTGGCAGTTAAATGTTGATTTAGTATGCGAAACAACCCCAGGGAAATAGGGGGGAGGAGTTGAAAGACAGTTCCAGGCCTTTTGTGTTGCAATCAACACATCATCAGGAGTTTGCAATACTGCAGAAAAAAAGGAGGAATTCCAAACAAATACGTTCAGATGAAGTGTTTTGCTGATACTATGGTCAGAAATACATATAGTCTGTAGGTGTTGCTGGCTGAAGAGTAAAGAATTCTGTCCATAAGCTACCTTGAAATACAGACTGCAGGGAAAGAGATTTTTGTGCAGGTTGTTTCTGAGAATAAGAGCAAGGAGTAGCAGTAACAGGGTTAGCTTCATCAGTTACAGGTTGAGAACATTTGGACAGGGGTCTGGAGTGTATTCGTCCATTAGTGTACAAGCAATCCAAAAATTGACACACTATATGGGCAGAAGAGCGAATCATGGAACTTTGGTAATAGAGTCGGGCAATGAGGTGTTACCCAAAGGCAGCACTGGGTTTGCAGAAAAATCTGTGGGTGTGATGAGACCAGATAAAGATGTCACTATGGAAGGGGCCTGGGAGGAGGAAGATCATGGATATGAATGTCTATGATAAGTTTTTATTTTATTTATTTAAAAAAGGGGAGAATGTTAGATAAGTGAGGGGGGGGGGGGGAAATAGCTCTAAGGAGAAAAAAAAATTGAATGTAGTATATCCCCTCCACGTCTAAAAGCCTCTGTCCGAAATGCATCTAAATTACATTATCTGTACACTATAGAAATAAATAAAATATTTGTATTTGTATTAAGAGGACCTTGGTGTAGCAGGTAATGCAGATGCTGCATGGAACCTGCTTTCTATCCTACTCTTTCCTTCATGCCAGTAAAACAACAATCTAGGATGGCAACCTCACATCCACCGAGCCACCTCAGCAGATAAAAGAGAGGGCGATCAGAAACCCCCATTAAGAGGCATACCCCCTTTGGCTGCCACCTCCTGGAACCGACAGGCAACCTCAGGAAATACACCGTCACTCTGAGGATACACAAAGCCACCTTCCAGAACTCCAGAGGGCAGATCAGCACATCCTTAGATGATCCAGATTACACAGCAAACACCACCACCACTGAGGGATGCAATAATCCCCTTTCTTCAACCTAGGGGCTGTAATTTCCAAGGAATAATTCCAAAGGCTGAATGTAAGAAAAGAAGGGAGAGAAGGGAAAGGAGATGGGATTAGGAAGATGGGGTGGGGCAGGGAGGAGTGGGGAGCAATTAGATTTGGTCAAGGAAGTAGACAAAATGGTCCAATTCCTTAGATCAAGAGCCTTTTCAACATGTCAAGGAAATCCCCTTGAAGAGGTTTAGACAGACAGCAGCATACAGAATCAACATTTAAAGAGGGTTTTCAAAGAAGATGGCAGACAAAGCATGTCAAGGCAATGGAGGAAAGGTTAAAATTAAATTCACAATGCTCTCTATTAAATGGGGTCAATCTATTAAACATAAGAGATTCTCACAATGTCTCTCTCTTCATACATGAGCACTGGCAATGATCAGGCCTTTTTAGACTAGCAGGGAGATGAGCTTAAATCACTCACTACCTTATGATGCAGATCCATGCCAAGAACCTATATAAGAGATTATCTACTTACATTCACATTAATGTGACTATCTAAAAACTCAATTTTATATTTTGACCTTGCCACAGGCTAAGAGTTTTCTGCTTTAGTGCTCTGCATTTCAAGTATCCTCATTAAGGTCTGAAGCTGCTGTCATGGGTACTAAAGTTAGGATTGCTATTTGTGCTTAATGGAGTCAGAACACAGAATATATAAAGTATTACTGAAGAACGAAAAACTATTATTTGTGGAGGGTTCCATGAACCACAATATTCACCACCTTCCCTTGTCAGCTGTTTCTTGTCGGGCATTTTTCAAATAGAGTAGGAGGCCAGGACAGTAACTGATGATGCAGACAGCAAAGAGAACTCAGGAAAGGAGGAATGTAAACAGATAATGTATATGTCTTCGTTCAACAAATCGGCGGTTTCCTACCAAGGAAGAGTGACCCAAAAAAGAAAAACAAAAGTTTCTCTTTTTAACTTTAGTAATGTATACAGGAGAAGGGGTTACTAGCCCCTTGCTCCCTGCATTTTAGTCGACTCATATGACACGCATAGCTTACGGAGGAAGAATTCTGTTTCACTTCCCCATGGAGATAAGAGGAAATAAGAACAAGA
Source organism: Cherax destructor (assembly GCA_009830355.1). Taxonomy (NCBI): domain Eukaryota; kingdom Metazoa; phylum Arthropoda; class Malacostraca; order Decapoda; family Parastacidae; genus Cherax; species Cherax destructor. The sequence continues at coordinate 9,263 of WNWK01043367.1, forward strand.
ACTAATAAGAAAATAGAAGAAAACCCAGAGGGGTGTGTATATACAGTGGAACCTTGGTTTTCGTGATTAAGTCGTTCCAGAAAGTCTGACGAAAACCGAATTGTTCGAAAACTGAAGCAATATTTCCCATAAGAAATAATGTAAATCCAATTAATCCGTTCAGACACCCAAAAATATTAACAAAAAATACATTTTATAGAGAATAACTATAGTTTTACATACAGAAAACAATGAGAAATAAATATAAATGACTAATAAAATGGATAAATAAACATTTAACATTACTTTTACCTTTATTGAAGAGACTTGTTGGCGTATGGACGACGGCGAGGAGGGGAGAGGGAGGAGGAAAGTTTATTGATTGGAAGGGAAATCCCCTCCATAAGGACTTCAAGTATCAAAGCCCTATCTGGGGATACTTCCCTTCGTTGTCTTGTACTGGCACTAGGACCAGCTTGAGTCACTGGATGCCTGTCACACAAAAAATCTGTCCATAGAGGTCTGTTTCTGGTGTCTCTAAGATTTGCCTAAAATGGGACAAGGCATTGTCATTGAACATGTTGCAGACACAGCTTGCAACAGCTTTGTTAGGGTGATATTTCTCCACAAAACTTTGCAACTAATTGTACTTTGCACACTAGTCCTTAACCCTTAACCCTTAAACTGTCCACACGTAGATATACGTTCACTCGCGTAGCTGACCGAATATTTTGAAAAAAAAAAAATCATTTTTTTTAAAAAATGAAGAGCACATTTTTATAAACAGGATAGGCTAAAAAAAAAAAAGAAATTTGGGCCAGTACTTACCGAGATATAAGCCCGCCAATTTGGTACTGGATGCTCACCTGACGGCAACATCAAGTCCTGCCGCTTGCAGAAGTAATGCCGATATACTTTTTTTTCTAGTTTTTATTTTAATTTATATAATTTTTATGGTCTTATAATTACAATTTACAATAGTTCTTGTGATTTCATAGCCAACTTTGTTCTAACACTAATATTATGTACTGAAATAGTACTCAAATAGTCACAATCACACCAACAGGTGAACAGTTTCACCTGCCTTGGTCATTTACTATTGTCTATAAATATATACTAAGTATTTATAGGTCCCAGCAATGCTTTAGACATCCTGGAGTATATATGAAACTCCTTGAAGAATGGTGTATTGACAATGGCCAGATAACTACTGATAAGGCAGTGACATTGATGAATGAATGTGTGCAGGGAACCCTTGCTTTTTCACTCTGTCTATCTGTCTGTCTGTCTATCTATCTGTCTGTCTATCTGTCTACCTATCTGTCTGTCTATCTGTCCATCTATCTATCTGTCTATCTATCTATCTGTCTGTATCTGTCTGTCTATCTGTCTAGCTCTGCTTATCTGTCTTTCTGTCTGTCTGTGTGCCTGGAGTATATGAAACTCCTTGAAGAATGGTGTGTTGACAAGTGTCAGATAACTCTTGACAGCCCAGTGACATTTGATAAATGTCAGCAGTGCTGGGGGAACCCTCCCTTTTTCAATATCTGTCTGTCTGTCTATCTGTCTGTTTGTCTAGCTCTGCTTATGTCTGTCTGTATCTCTGTATCTGTCTGTCTATCTATCTGTCTGTTTGTCTAGCTCTGCTTATGTCTGTCTAACTCTGCTTATCTGTCTGCCTGTGTATGTCTTTCCATCTGTTTGTCTCAGTCTCAGAGTGCGTCTCGTAAGCCAACAGGTATTATACACGATGCAGAAGTGACGACGCGTATTACTTGCCAGGGGTTTCTATGCTTATTTTGTATTATATCTACAAGCATTGTATAGCATTTTGCCTGGAATTTTTGGGTTATCCTAGGTAATTTACACTATGTATAATAACTGTACTTATGTGTACATGTGAGAGAGAGACAGAGATATAGGACATATAGATATAGATAGATATATAGACAAAGATATAGACAGACAAAGATATAGACAGATAAAGATATAGACAGACAAAGATATAGACAAACAAAGATATGGACAGATAGAGTTATAGACAGATGAGAGACAGCAAAGCCAGCCTGCCAATACTAAGAACATAAGAAAGAAGGAACACTGCAGCAGGCCTACTGGCCCATGCAAGGCAAGTCCATGTCACCCCAACTAGACCAATGACCCACTAGTCAGGTCACATCCTCTGAGGAAGGAGCATGGCATCAGACATAGTAGCACAAGCATGTCAGGTCCAACTCCACCCACAGCCACTCATGTATTTATCTAACCTATTTTACTTTCCTCTTATAAGGGGAGTGTTAATGTGACATAACATCATTGAACCCTGGTGTTTGCCACACTATTTGCTCTAGCTGGCACTCATCGACTGGTGCTCCCACAAGGTAAGTGGTCCCCGATTTTTTAATACTGCGCACACTGAGGCGAGACCTTCCTCATGCTAGCGACTCAGGCCTATCGCACTAAATTTGAACAAATGTAAATAAAACGAGATGTACGTTCGGTCAGCTACGCGTGAACGCATATCTACGTGTGGACAGTTTAAGGGTTAAACTGTCACACGTAGATATACGTTCATGCGCACTGCTCCGAACGTGATCTACGTTTTATTTTCATTCCTTCAAATTTAGTGCGATAGGCCTGAGTCACCTAGACATGAGAGAATGGGTCTGCGCCTCAGTGTGCAGATTAAAAATCTGGGATCCACTTAGTACCTTGTGGGAGCACCAGTTCAGTGAGTGCCAGCTAGAGCAAATAGTGTGGCAAACACCAGGTATTCACTGATGTCATGTCACATTAACACTCCCTTATAAGAGGAAAGTAAAAAAGGTTAGATAAATACATGAGTGGCTGTGGTGGGTGTGAGTTGACCTGACTAGCTTGTGCTACTAGGTCTGATGCCATGCTCCTTCCAAAGGATGTGACCTGACTAGGTGGGTCACTGGTCTAAGCTGGGGTGATGGACTGCTTGCATGGGCCAGTAGGCCTGCTGCAGTGTTCCTTCTTTCTTATGTTCTTATGTATTCGGCAGGCTGGCTGGCTTTGGCTGTCTCTGTCTGTCTCTCTATCTGTCTATAACTCTGTCTATCTGTCTATATCTTTATATCTTTGTCTGTCTATATCTTTGTCTGTCTATATATCTATCTATATCTATATGTCCTACATCTCTGTCTCTCTCTCACATGTACATATAAGTACAGTTATTATACATAGTGTAAATTACCTAGGATAACCCAAAAATTCCAGGCAAAGTGCTATACAATGCTTGTAGATATATGACATAATAAGCATGACCGGCAAGTAATATGCATCATCACTTCTGCATCGTGTATAATACCTGTTGGCTTATGAGCCGCACTCTGAGACTGAAAGAAGCAGACGGAAAGACACACACACAGGCAGACAGAAAGACAGATAAGCAGAGTTAGACAGACATAAGCAGAGCTAGACAAACAGACAGACAGACAGACACAGACAGACAGACAGATAGACAGACATATAGATAGATAGATAGATAGACAGACAGATAGACAGACAGATAGACAGACAGATAGACAGACAGACAGTCAGACAGATAGATAGACAGACAGATATACACTGAAAAAGGGAAGGTTCCCTCCAGCACTGCTGACATTTATCAAATGTCACTGGGCTGTCAAGAGTTATCTGACACTTGTCAACACACCATTCTTCAAGGAGTTTCATATACTCCAGGCACACAGACAGACAGATAAGCAGAGCTAGACAGACACAGACAGACAGATACAGACAGATAGACAGACAGATACAGATAGATAGACAGACAGACAGATACAGACAGACAGAGAGATAGACAGACAGATAGATACACTGTGAAAAAGCAGGGGTTCCCTGCACAAATTCATTCATCAATGTCACTGCCTTATCAGTAGTTATCTGGCAATTGTCATAACACCATTCTTCAAGGAGTTTCATATATACTCCAGGATGTCTAAAACATTGCTGGGACCTATAAATACTTCGTATATATTTATAGACAATAGTAAATGACCAAGGCAGGTGAAAATGTTCACCTTTTGGTGTGATTGTGACTGAGTACTATTTCAGTACCTAATACAGTGGACCCTCGGTTAGCGAATACCCCGGAAATCGTGCAATTATGTAAGTATAATTTTGTAAGTTCTTGTGGAAGTGTATTTTTGGGGGTCTGAAATAGACTAACCTACGTGAAATTTTTCCTTAAGGGAGTAAATTCGTTCGGTAATGGCACTTGAGCAGACTTCAGGAGTGAAGTTTTTACGAAACTCGGGGGTCCACTGTATTAGTGTTAGAACAAAGATTGGCTATGAAATCACAAGAACTATTGTAAATTGTAATTATCAGAACATAAAAATTATATAAATTAAAATAAAAACTAGAAAAAAAAGTATATCGGCAATATTTCTGCAAGCGGCAGGACTTGATGTTGCCGTCAGGTGAGCATCCAGCACCAAATTGGCGGGCTTATATCTCGGTAAGTACTGGCCCTAAAAAAATTTTGTTTAGCCTATCCTGTTTATAAAAATGCGCTCTTCATTTAAAAAAAAATGATTTTTTTTTTTTTCAAAATATTCGGAGCAGTACGCAGGTGAACGTAGATCTACGTGTGGACAGTTTAAGGGTTAATCACTGAAGAAGGCACATTCTCCCCTCTCTCTGAAGCAATTTCCTCAGTTGCAGTCACTTTCGTACTTTACTACTTTCCTCTTTGCCACTTTCATACTTTGCTACTAGTTCTTTCTTGAATTCTATCATGTTTCTTGCCTTCTTTATCAAAGGGATTGCACTCGGAACTTTCTTTGGCCCCATGGTAGCTTATTTAGCAGTCGCACTCAATAACCAAGCACAAAAAACAATGGATTATTACAAAATGTTATCCGAACGCGAAGGGTAATGCTCACTCAACGAGAAACAAAGCCAGACTGAGTCAGAACGTGTGGGATGCTTTGTGTGGGCACGGGCATGCGAACGTGTTTGGTACGGCAAACCATTGTCAACTCTTATGAAAACCGAGTGGATGTATGAAAACTGGGACAAAATTTAGACAAAAAAAGTCTTCGAAAGCCGAATCCTACGAAAAACCCCCAAAAAAAAAAAAATTTTCCCCCCAAAAAAAAATTTCCCCTTTAAAAAAAAACCAAAGGGGGGTTTTTTAAAATTCCCAAAAAATTTTTTAAAATTTTTTTTTTTGGGGGGGTTTTTTTAAAAAAATTTTTTTTTTTTCCCCCTTTGGCCCAAATTTTTTTTTTAAATTTTTTTTTAAAAAAGGGCCCTTTTTTTAAAAAAAAAAATTTTTTTCAAAATTTTTCCCCTTTTTTTTTTCCCTTTTTATTTTTTTTTTTTCCTTTTTTATTTGGGTTTTCCCTTTTAAAAAAATTAAAAATTTTTGGCCCGGGGGGAAAGGGGGCCCCGGGAAAAAAAGGGGAAAAAAAAAATTTTGGGGGGGGGGGAAAAAAAAAAAAACCCCCCCCCCGGGGGGGCCCTTTTTGGGGGGGGTTTTTTTAAAATTTTTTTTCCCCTTTTTTTTTTCCTTTGAAACCAAATTGGGGGGGGGTTTAAAAAAAAAAACCCCCAAAAAAAAAAAAAACCCAAAAAATTTTAATTTTAAATTTTTAAAGGGGACCCCCAAAAAAAAAAACCCCCAAAAAAATTTGGGGGCCCAAAAATTTTTTCCCCCCAAAAAATTTTAAAAAAAATTTTTTTTTTTTAAAATTTTTTGGGGGGGGGGGGGGCCCCCCCCCCGGAAAAATTTTTTTTTTTTTTTTTGGGGGGAAAAAAAAAGGCCCAAAAAATTTTTTTTTTTGGGGGGGGGAAAAAAAAAAAAAAAAAAAAAAAAAAAAAAAAAAGGGGGGGGGGGGGGGGCCCCCCTTTAAAATTTTTTAAAAAAAATTTTTTTTTGGGGGCCCCCCGGGGGGGGGGGGGGGGGGGGGAAAAAAAAGGGGGGGGAAAAAAAACCCCTCCAAAAACCCAAACCCCTTTTGGTTTTTTTTTTTCGGGGAAACCCCAAAAAAAAAAAAGGGGGGCCCCGGGGTTGGGGAAAAATTGAAAAGGGGGGGGGAAAAGCCCTTAAAACCCCCGGTTTCCAAAAAGGGGGGGAAAAAAACCCCCAACCCCCCTTTTTTTTAAAAAAAAAATTTTTTTTTTGTTTAAAAGGGAAAAAACCCCCAAAAAAAATCCCCGGGGGGGGGGGCCCCAAAAAAAAGGAAAAAGGGTTTTAAAAAAAAGTGGAAAGGAAAAAGGGGAAAAATTTTAAAAATTTTTTTCCCCCAATTTTAAAAA
>WNWK01043368.1:0-15534 GCA_009830355.1 Cherax destructor
AAATAAATATGAATAAAATATATTTTATAGATTTTTGAGTTTTTAATGTTTTAATGTATTTTTGAAAAATAATATAAATTTTTAATAATATTGATTTTATAGATTTTATAATGGATTTTAAAAAAATATTTAATAAATTATAAATATAATAAATGCTAAAAATTAATTTTTCATTTTTCACGATTCAAATTTTAAAATTTTTAAAAATATTTTTAATAAAATATCTATGATTAACTCCTCAAAAAAAATTCTTACTTTTCATAAATTTCATCAGTGAAATCTTTTAAATTTGATATCAAGTATTTAGCTAAAGAGTTTTGTCAGAAAGCCTCAAACCTTAAACGTCGAAATATAATAAAAACATTTTAGCATTTTGAGCTTTATTTTGTATTTGAAAAATAATATGAAATATTCTAAATAAATTATTATTTTAATGTTTTTAAATATAAATAATTTATAATATTAAATGATATAAAAGTTATTTTATTGCATTTTGACGATTCAGATTTTCAAGATTTTCAAAAAATTTTTGATAAAATATCATATAGCTCCAAATAAATTTCGCTTCTTTTCCATAAATTTCAATTGAGTAAAATTTATTTAAAAGTTTATTATCTAAGTATTTTAGCTAAAAATGAGTTTGTCAGAAAACTCAAACCTAAACTCAAATATGCAAAAAATAAATTTTTACATTTTTGATTTAATGTTTATGTATTTTTTGAAAATAATATGAAATATTTAAATATTGTTTTAGATTTTTAAGGGATTTTTAAAAATATGTAATAATTTATAATATAAAATGTATAAAACGTTATTTTATTGATTTTGACGATTCAAGATTTTAAAGATTTTCTAAAAATTTTTTTAATAAATATACTATGGTAGCTTCCTCAAAATAAAATTTCCTTTTTTCCCATAATTTCAATGAGTAGAAATTCTATTTAAAAGTTTATATCTAAGTATTTTAGCTAAAATGAGTTTTGTCAGAAAGCACTCAAACGTTAAACCAAATATGCAATAAAATCATTTTAAATTTTTTACTTTTTAATGTTTAGTATTTTTGAAAAATAATATGAAATATTCTAAATAATATTGATTTTATAGATTTTTAATTGATTTTTAAAAATATGTAAATAATTTATAAATTTAAAAATGATAAAAACGTTATTTTATTGCATTTTTGACGATTCAAGGCATTTTCAAAATTTTCAAAATTTTTTAATAAAATATACTATAACTTCCTCAAAAAATAAATTCTTACTTTTCCATAAATTTCATTGCGGAAATTCTATTTAAAAGTTTGATTATCTAAGTATTTTAGCTAAAAATGAGTTTTGTCAGAAAAGCACTCAAACTGCTCTAAACGTCGAAATATGCAATAAAATAATTTTAGTACATTTTTCTGAGCTTTTAATGTTTCATGTATTTTTGAAAAATAATATGAAATATTCTAAATAATATTGATTTTATAGATTTTTAATGGATTTTAAAAATATGTAATAATTTATAATATTAAAAATGCTATAAAACGTTATTTTATTGCATTTTTGACGATTCAAGGCATTTTAAGATTTTCTAAAAAATTTTTTAGATAAAATATACCTATGAGTAGCTTCCTCAAAAAATAAAATTTCGCTTACTTTTCCCTAAATTTCAATTGAGTGAAATTCTATTTAAAAGTTTGATTATCTAAGTATTTTAGCTAAAAATGATTTTGTCAGAAAGCCTCAAACGCTCTAAAACGTCAAATATGCAATAAAATACATTTTATACATTTTCTGAGCTTTTAATGTTTCATGTATTTTTGAAAAATAATATGAAATATTTAAATAATATTGATTTTTAGATTTTAATGGGATTTTTAAAAATATGTAATAATTTATAATATTAAAAAATGCTATAAAACGTTATTTTATTGCAATTTTTGACGATTCAAGGCATTTTCAAAGATTTTCTAAAAAAATATTTTTTTAGATAAAATATATGTATGATTAAGCGTCCCCCCAAAAAAAATTAAAATTTCGCTTACTTTTCCCATAAATTTCAATTGCAGTAGAAATTATATTTAAAAGTTTGATAATCTAAGTATTTTAGCTAAAAAAATTTTTTTTTTTATATTTTATTTAAAAACAGGTTATGTACAAAAACATTTACCAAAACCTTACCTCAAAACAAGAGGTTAAACATCAACATTAAACAAAACATATTAAATGCCTAATAATGTAAACACTAGCAAGGCCTATTCGGGCCCACAGCCAAACTGGCATGAAAAATATAAAAGTGTCATACACTAAACCTTCTAAAAACACTAACCTATAACACTACACATGACCTTACAAACAAAAGGTCTTTATTGCTCCACTCCACAAAGAGAGTATATCACAAAACAATTTGAGCATACATATCCCTGACAAAAGATAAGGAAACTTCCAACAAACAAAACATGTCATATCAAACATGGGAGTAGTTTCTCAAAACCCCAAATATCCACCCTTCTAAAGAACCATCCCCCCCAAGTGCCTAAAATCACCCGTACCCTGAAAACCTAAACGATGCACTGTTAGCATCCCTACACAATTTTTTTTTTTTTTTTTTTAAACCATATATACAATACATATTAATACAAGGCCCACAGGACCTATAACATAATATTGACATAATAAAAATGCAAGTTACAAAACCCCCATTACCTTACAGTACCATACAAAACATCTCACCTAAACTTTACAATGTTATACCAACACAACCCATATTTTGCCACTCCTCCTCCCCAGCCTCCAGAGGCTATTACTAAAAGTTAATAGACTTCCATCAGTAAATACCACTCACACAAACTTGACAACCCCCCCCTCCTCCATCCCTACCTCTGATGTCAAACTCATAAAATACTCATTAGAAAAGAGATTACAGAAAAGCCTAGAAATAGTCGTTGTCAAATAGAGTGGCCACCAACACACCAATATTAAGACAACCTTCTTCCTAAGGTACATTTCATTATAACACTTCCACGACATCTAACATATATGACAACTTAAACACACCTGCTAACCAGGTGCTACAAGGTCAGCCTATACCATGTGAACCATGGCCCCAACAAGTCATACAACATAGACTCCTAGGCAATGCTGGCCTTGCAAGTGAAAAGTGTAACATGACAAACAAAACAAAAAACCACACTCACACACACGCCCAACATACATTCTAGGTCATGGGAACCTGTCTTACCATTACTCATAAAAAAAAACCCCGGCTCCACACACAGGAGGCGCCACAAAACCGTGTTGACGCCCACGGTAAGGAACAGGTGATATACCCCTGACACCCCGACCCTCCCCATCTTCTACCAAGTCCCCCCACCCACAGACTTTTTTTTTTTTTTTTTTTTAAATAAACGCGCCAAAACCAGAGAAACTGCCTGAACTATGAAGCATCAAAACCAAACCACCCGCCTATCCCTGACACCCGTAAAAACCTTAGATACAGCCACACACACTCTGTTACCCCCCAGCTACCCTGACCAGCCCTCTCACTCTACTACCGCACCCTCCTTTCCCTAATAAAATCGCGACAGTAAGATTCCGATATCCCAGAGGAAAAGCCTTACACCAACTCCTTCGTAAACCACTTGATTACGACACCGAGTCCTGTAAAACCCTGCCGCTGAAGCTCTAATGCGGACGTCACCTGGGGCCTCTCTCATACTCCACGAAATATGTATGAATTCTACTACCAAATATGCTACCGCCCGTCGTACATCCTCAGGACAAACCCCACATCTATACTTAAAGCTCTTAGGGTCGACAAACCCCCGCCCCTACCCTTTTCAATACTCCACTAAACCATTCCCTAACCCCACCCAGCTCCTCGCAAAAATAAACTACATGATACGCGGTCTCGAGACCACCACATTTCAGACAGAACCCCTCCCTTATTATTCCCATCTGGCACAATTGTGCCTGAGATGCAAAATTCCCAATAAAAACCTATACCCTGTTTCTCGAACCCTTGGCGGTACCCTCAGCCTCTTCAACCAGTACCACACCAACTTCCAATTATACATTGGATAAATACCTTCCCCTGCACTACCCCCCCTTTCCCCACTCTATCCAACCTACTCACCTTCACTCTCCCAGGCTCCCTAACTACTAAAAGAAACCTCAATAGATCCTCACACCGCAGCAAATCCCTACCCTTCCACCACCTACGTACCTCTCTCATGACCTTACCGACCCTCCTGCCTCCAATCTCCCCTCACCAAAATTCCTGCTTAACAAATAAACTTTGAAGCCTACTCCTCAACGGAATCAACCCCAAACCCCCACCCCCACTCCAGCCGTCACAACCTCACGAGCCAACCAGTGCCTCCCATAACTCCAAATATATCTATAAACCCTCGCCAACAAACGCCCTATATCACACTCCCGGAGAGGATATACAGCAACCACAAACCAAAGTTTACTATAAATTAAAACATTAACCACCAAGGCACGCTGCAACAACGTGACCTCACCCGGACTAAAACCCCCTAACCGTCCAAGCGCTTTACTCACCACTTCCTCCGAATTTAATCCCCTCGCCAAATCACTACAATGACTGAAAATAACACTGCAAATTTTAATACTATTAACACACAGCCACCCCCCCTCCTCCCCAACGGCCCTCCCACCCACGAATCTACCTCCAATAACTTCGATTTCGCCCTGTTGATGCACATACCAGTAGCCCCACCAAAAACCTCAATAATCCTATTAACATTATCTAACCCCTCACCACTCCCTATCAATATGGTCGTGTCATCTACATATCCTACTATTGCCGTCTCACAACCTTCACACCTGTCCCCGTCCCATACCCCTCTCTAACTAATCTATAAAGGGGTCCTGCAGACACCGAAAGAATCTGCGACAGGGGCATCCCTGCCGCAAACCCTCTCTAAACTCACCTGAACCCCTAACTTCCCATTAACTTGTACCCTTGCTAAAGCCCCATCATATAAGGATCTAACCCACCCCACAACTTCCTCCCCAAAACCCTGCTTCGATAAAACCTCAACCAACATTTCCCTATCCACACTATCATATGCGGTTGCCCAGTCTAATCCTAGGACTCCGCCCTCTTCCTTATGTTCCACGAAATTCCTAATTCTCCTATGCCCCGTCCTAATGCTACGTCCAGGTATCCCATACTGGCCAACCTCCAATACCTTTTCCAACACCCTTTTCATGCGATTTGCCAGTATCTTTGCATAGATCTTATAGTCTGAGCACAACAATGTTATAGCCCTATACCCCTGCAACCTATCACTATCCCTACCCTTCGGCACCAACACCACTACCCCAGTTCTCTGTACTTCCTCCATTTTACCCCTATCCTTCATCTGATTAAACACCTTCACTAAAACATCCTTCAATATGTCCCAATGAGCTACATAGAAGTCCCCAGGCAACCCATCCACCCCAGGTGCCTTCCCCATCCTCAATCCCTGCACCGCCTGCCATACCTCGTCAACTGTAATCCTCCCACCTAACCCCTTCCTATCCTCCTCTCCCAGTCTCCCCTGAATTCCCTCCAAAACAATCCTCCTACTAACCTCATCCCTCTCCCTACCCTCAAATTTACGCTGAAACCATAACCTTGCATAAGCACACATCCCCTCTGTCGTGCATAACACCTGACCCTGATGATACCCACCCATCTCCTCCTCCACCATCAACGCCGCCAGCGTCATGCCCGTTCTACGTTTCCGAAACCTCCGTAATACCGTGCCTGAGGGCCTATCCCCCCATAACACCTCTTCTAATTGACTACGTACCCTTATCGCCCTAAAAACATCATTCTGAATATCCCTTTTTCTCCCCTTAAGGTACGCTATTTCCTGCTGATGGCACAACCCCCTCCCCCCCCTCCGTAACAGTCCCTAACTGCCCTCCAAATATCGCTGTAACCCATACCTATATCCCGCCTCCTCCACACCTTCACGCCTATAATAACCTCTCACTGCCTCCTTCGCTGTTGTATTCCACCACTTCACCACGTCCTTAATCTCCCTGCCTCCACCCCATAAACCCTCCCACCAAACCGCAAAACCCTCACGATCCCCCTCCCTTTTTAACAAACTTACATTCATCCTCCACAGATCCGAATAAAATTTAACAGCACCCACCCACCCTAATACTGCCACCACACCTCTATGATCTGAAAACCCTACGTCTATGTTATGCACCTCTTCCACATTTATACGCGAGGACACATACACCCGATCTAAACGTGCTGCATATCCTCTCCTTATGAACGTATGTTCCACCATGACATCCCTACCATCTACCACATCTCGAACCCCCACCGCTCCCAGTAAGTCTCGCAACTCCGCTAGTATACATCCTGCACCCCTCGGTTCCACATCACGCTTCCTAATTATGCAGTTCCAGTCACCTGCTAACACAGTTACCTCAGGGAGTCCCCGTAATGCATATACTAAGTAATCCCTCACAAACTCACCCTTTAAACTACGTACATTAACCGCGGGCATATACACGCCAATGAAGCTAACCGGGATATCACCCCATTCACCATCAACCCTAACAATCCTCCCGCCCCCTACCTCCTCCCATGACCTCAGATGAAAAGGGCTGGACTCCCTAATACCTACCAACACCCCACCCTTGAAATTTTCAGAACTACCAGTGTACAAAGTAAAACCCCACAACTTCAGATCCCCACCACACCTAAAATTATGTTCTTGGAGAAAACACACGTCAATGCCCTCTCTCCGCAATGTCCGTTCAACCCACATCCTCTTGACCTCGGCCCTAAGGCCGTTCACATTCATACTGATACACTTGAAGGCTTCAATGGTGGTTTCCCTCGATGCTTCATCGTTCTCGACACTCCTGCTTTGACCACTGACCCACCCCCACTGAGACCTACTCCCTCCTTATCCAAGACCTTACCCTTGACCCCCCTCCCTCCCCTGACCACATCCGCGAACACTTTCTTACCTGTCCTCTGACCCGGCATCAACACGTCATCCTCCACCGAGCCACTTGATCTCTTGCGGGATTCCCCCGCCACCTCCATGACCTCTTCAGACACCTCATTCACATCATTTTCCTCCCTATGAACCACAGCCTCAACCACACACACTCTTACTGATTCCTCACTGCCACCACAAGCACCCTTACTCACATCCTCACTCAGCACTTCACCCGGGCTTGCTGTTACCTCCGGGTAGTCCTTCACCACGGACTCCTCTCCCACAGAAGGAGGACTGTCAAGCATCATCCTCAGGTCCTCCATCATAGGCCCCGTCAACTCCACCAAATCGTCCACCTCCTCCTGCACGACAGCAACCTTGCTGTCTTCCACCATCACTGGTTGCGTCACAGGTGGCAAGGAGACCACCACCACCTCCGCTTCTTCTACCACGTCACTCCACCGTCTATCTCCACCGTCCATGTACCCTGAAGATGACCCATGCACCTCCTGGACCACACCTGAAGGGCCCTCCGCACCATGCTCCTGCCCCCCACGTTGTTGCTGGGGTCGTGGTCCACGTCTCTCACACGCTGCTGCTATATGCCCTGGCTGACCACAAAGCCGACACGTCCGTACTTGCCCCACGTACGTCACGTAAACTTGCGTCCTAAATTCTGGCATCAGGACGTACAGGGGATTGGCCTCCTCAAAGACATCTTTAAACTGTAAGATCCCTCCGGCATTCCAGCGTAGGTACCCTGCGCCACCTGCCAACATTTGCCGCATTGATCACTTCCCTATGCCTTAAAAACATCTCTCACATCCACGGCATCCGCTTCAAAGGGATGTTCCGTATACGTATCCACGTAAAGGTTGCTGATACATCCCTTAATCTCACCTCCAAACCCTCTGAAACGACCATGCGCTTCTCCTGGTAGACATCAACAACCCTCTCGTAGGCACCACTTGTCAAGAACTTCACAAACACTCGTGTAGCTCCATTTAATGAAATCCCATAAATGTCTGCTGTGGGAATTCCATAAGTGTCTCTGAGAATGGCTGGCAAGAGAACTTCAGCATTTGACGGATAAATAGCGCCAACAAGCACCTCTATGCACACAGTATGCACTCTCCTTCTATACGTCTCTGCCATATTGGAGAAAATAAAGTTGTCAACACTGGCCACCAGGGAAAACCAGCCAGCACACCCGCTCACCACAGTGACCGGGCAGCGAAATGTGCTAAAAAATGAGTTTTGTCAGTAAAGCCCTCAAACCACTCTATAACGTCGAAATATGCAATAAAATACCATTTTAGCATATTTTTCTGAGCTTTTTAAAGTTTCATGTATTTTTTGAAAAGTAATATGAAATATTTTAAAATAACATTGATTTTTATAGATTTTTAATGGGATTTTTTAAAAATATGTAAATAATTTATAAAAATAAAAAAATGATATAAAACGTTATTTTATTGCATTTTTTGACGATTCAAGGCATTTTCAAAAAAATTCTAACAAAATTTTTTTTTAGATAAAATATACCTATGAGTATGCTTCCTCAAAAAAAATTATAAAAATTCGCTTACTTCTCCCATAAATTTCAATTGCAGCAGAAATTCTATTTAAAAGTTTGATAATCTAAGTATTTTAGCTAAAAAATGAGTTTTGTCAGAAAAGCACTCAAACCGCTCTAAAACCTCGAGATATGCAATAAAATACCATTTTATAAATTTTGTTGAGCTTTTTAATGTTTCATGTATTTTTTGAAAAATAATATGAAATATTTTAAAATATCATTGATTTTTATAGATTTTTAATGGGATTTTTTAAAAATATGTATATAATTTATAAATATTAAAAAATATATAAAACGTTATTTTATTGCATTTTTTGACGATTCAAGGCATTTTCAAAAAATTTCTAACAAATTATTTTTTACATAAAATATACCTATGAGTATGCTTCCTCAAAAAAAATATAAAATTTCGCTTACTTCTCCCATAAATTTAAATTGCAGCAGAAATTCTATTTAAAAGTTTGATAATCTAAGTATTTTAGCTAAAAAATGAGTTTTGTCAGAAAAACAATCAAACCGCTCTAAAACCTCGAGATATGCAATAAAACACCATTTTATAAATTTTGTTGAGCTTTTTAATGTTTCATGTATTTTTTGAAAAATAATATGAAATATTCTATAATAATATTGATTTTTATAGATTTTTAATGGGATTTTTAAAAAATATGTAAATAATTTATAAATATTAAAAAATGATATAAAACGTTATTTTATTGCATTTTTTGACGATTCAAGGCATTTTCAAAGATTTTCTAAAAAAAATATTTTTTTAAATAAAATATACCTATGAGTAAACTTCCTCAAAAAAACTAAAATTTCGCTTACTTTTCCCATAAATTTCAATTGCAGTAGAAATTCTATTTAAAAGTTTGATAATCTAAGTATTTTAGCTAAAAAATGAGTTTTGTCAGAAAAGCCCTCAAACCACTCTATAACGTCGAAATATGCAATAAAATACCATTTTAGCATATTTTTCTGAGCTTTTTAATGTTTCATGTATTTTTTGAAAAATAATATGAAATATTTTAAAATAACATTGATTTTTATAGATTTTTAATGGGATTTTTAAAAATATGTAAATAATTTATAAATATTAAAAAATGATATAAAACGTTATTTTATTGCATTTTTTGACGATTCAAAGTATTTTCAAAGATTTTCTAAAAAAACTATTTTATTAGATAATATATACCTATGAGTAAGCTTCCTCAAAAAAACTAAAATTTCGCTTTCTTTTCCCATCAATTTCAATTGCAGTAGAAATTCTATTTAAAAGTATTATTATCTAAGTATTTTAGCTAAAAAATGAGTTTTGTCAGAAAAGCACTCAAACCGCTCTAAAACGTCAAAATATGCAATAAAATATAATTTTAATACATTTTTCTGAGCTTTTTAATGCTTTATGTATTTTTTGGAAAATAATATGAAATATTCCCAAATAATATTGATTTTTATAGATTTTTAATGGGATTTTTAAAAAATATGTAAGTAATTTATAAATATTAAAAAATGCTATATGTTAGGGAAAAGTGGTTGTAAATAAGGTAACGGTTGTTCAGTCAGCCGGGAGCATTATTAACGAGTTACAGCTAGCACTACCATCTAGCGGGCTGGTTATAAACTCTTGTTCCCGGTTGTCTGAGGGTTTTTACTTTGTACTCCTGGTAGTATGACTCTTACCTGGTGTCGGTTGGGGAGTGGAAAGTCACTTCACCTTCACTCTTCTCCGAATCAGGTAAGGCAAGCTACCAGGAGTAGTTCTTTTGTTTGATTATTATGTTTTCTTTGGTTACCAGTAGTGACTTGGTCATCTTGAAACACCTTTTTCTATTTTAAATGTTTTAAGACTTAAGGTAACCAGAATATTTTCTTTATTATCAGCTCTGCCGCTGGACTGGTTCTCCAGGACAGACGCCTGATTTACGAGCAAGATTTCCCTGGACTTAACGGGAATTCCACAACAAATCCTCTGTCTCTAGTTTCTAACTTGTGGACGTTAGAGGGTGTTGCTGAAGATCTCATCTACCTTTGGATACCTACAGTGTGTATCTCAACCTAGTGGTCCCAGGAGATTCACCATCTACTCCGGAGACATACCACCTACTCGGAGACAACCATCATCTATTCTCCCCCTCTCCAGTTATTACCTCCTGTCTCACCAACAGACCAGTACCACAACGGATATATTTCTTTTTTATTTCTATTTAATTAAAATTCAGAAAAAAAACATCTTATTATAAATATCCTTCGGTTTACTATTTATTAATATTTCCATCAATATTTTGTTCAGGGAAAGGCGTTACCCTGACAATGGCGACCTTGCCAGGATAGGACTCTGGATGCAACAGCTTTTGATGGTTCACCTGGTTGTGAGTATTACATTTAAGGTTGAAAAGGGTGAGTTCGTTAAGGTGTCAAGTCATTATTGGTAGTCTAGAGGACTTGCCTGTGTTTTGGTTCTTAGGTTAGGTTTAGAGGTTTACCCAAATTTTGTGGACCTGGGGAACTTCCATAATAACTTCTCCTGTATGAACCGTGTTCATTTATCTTAGTGAAGGCTTTTGAGCCCACTAGATTTACTTCCAAGTTGAAAATATTATTTCATTTTCTTCTTTGGGAAGGTTTAGAAAGTGTGCGGACGAGGTCCCTCTTTTGAAACAGTCGTTTCAGTTGTTAATTTAAGATCGACTTGTTTGGTTTATATTAAATTCTTTACTATGGTTTCGTTAGATTTCTGGTTAAGGGCTGGAAAAGACATGGGATTTACAGGCCAGTCTCTTGATAGTTATATTACTGCTTAAATGGCTATAGAAGAGAAAAAGGAACAGGAAAGACTAGCTCTAGCTAAACAGGAGGAACAGGAAAGACTAGCTCGAGAAAATGAAAGGATTGCTCGTGAGGACAAAAGAGAACAGGAAAGGATAGCTAGAGAAGACAGAGCTCAGTCAATGGAAGTAGCCTTCAAGATGAAGGAGATTGAAGAAAAGGCAAAGCAGAGGGAGTTAGAACAGTTAAGGTTGGAATTGGAAGCCAAGAAGATTGAGCTATCTAAGCATAAAATAGATGAAGGGGTACTAGAATACCCTAACCATGAATCTAATATTAGGATGCCTCAAATTCCACCTTTCACAGAGCAGGATGACATCGCGGCATATATCACTAGATTCGAGAACACTGCCACACTCTGTGAGTGGCCCTCAGATTCTTGGACTACAAGGCTTGGATTACTTCTATCAGGTACAGCTTTAAACGTATATTCCACCTTACCAACTGACGTAATCACTGATTATCCTCTACTTAAGAAAGCTATCTTACAGGCTTTCAAGAAGACCACCCATCATTACAGGTCTGAGTTTCGGCACACTAAAATATCCCCCAATCAGAATTATATGCAGTATCTGACAACACTTTTCAGATTGTTTGATTGTTGGATTGATAGTGCCGAAGTTGATCATGACTTTGATTCATTACGCGACCTGATGGTAAGAGACCAATTTCTCTCTTCTGTTAACTCTGACTTACGTATCTTTATTAAAGAACGCGACGTTCACACCGCTTCTGAAATGGCACACGTTGCAGATATATATGCCTGCGCTCATAATAACTACCCTAAAGAACGTAGTGGATATAAATCTGTTGTACCTAAACAATCTGAGTTATCCAAACCCTTTTCCTCTGAGATATTTCCAGTAAAATGTTATAACTGTAACGAATTGGGACACAGACGTCCAGACTGTCCCAAGAAAAAAGGTGAATATTGGAACATGTTTCACCGAAGCTAATATTAAAGCACCTTTTAGTGAAGGTACTGTTAATGGCATGAATGTTTCCACCATTCTTAGGGATACTGGGTGTTCTTGTATTATCTCAAGTAAACTCTTTCCTAACTTAGATTCAACTCGGTATAAAAGTACTAAATTAACTGACTACTTAGGAAGAAGTGATGTGCTTCCTACTCTCAGATGTTTTATTAACTGCAAATGGTTTACTGGTTGGGTAGAGGCAGTGGTGGCCCCAATAACTTCATGTTCTGTTTTGGTTGGGAACATAGAAGGGGCTACCTTCCCATCGAATTAGACTGTGTAAGGTTTTCAAATGATTCCGAAAAGATAAACTTTATACTTCTGTTTCTTCCCTAGAATCTCCAGAAGTGATTAATCAGGATAACTCAACTCAGAATTCGGATAATCGTGAAGCTCCTGGAAAAAACCTTAGAGAAGCACTCATCTAAACCAATCTGCACAGAAACTGAGGAAATACCACAGGTGACTGAATCTTCCACACAACTGGACACGATTAACGTCCTTACCAGAGCTCAATCTAAGGTAAAACCAATCCATCCTTTAGTACTTTCCAAAGGAAAACCTATTGAGCTGTCACACCTAGATTTGGAAGGTCTCCAGAAGACTTGTCCTTCCTTAGAGGAAACCCGTAGGCTAGCATTAAATGGCAACGTATTTAAAAGAAAAAACCTTACGTACAAATTTGAGTTCAAGGGTAATCTTTTATACAGGACTATAGTAACCTCTGACAATCCCAACTATGTTGGAAGAAGTCTATTGGTCATCCCCAGGGATTGTCGTAAGACTATTATAAGAAGTACGCATGAAGAAACAGTCTCGGGCCATATTACACGTCGGAGGACCTTAGACACGATCAGAGAATTGTACTTCTGGCTGGGGATGTCCTCCGACATTTATAAATTCTGTAAAGCCTGTCCAGCTTGTCTACCTTACTTTCAAAAAGGTGGAACTAAGAGTCCCAAAATTGTCAAGCAAGCGTCTAAAATATTTGATGGTACATATACTCCTCAGTGGAGAAGGAATGTTATGCCACAATATCATATAGATCTAAAGCCTTGTATCTCGTGCTCTCGTACCCACTTTGCAGATTGGCGGAGCCGAGGTCATATCCCTAATACTTTTCCCTCTGGTGTTAATTTATTGCCTCCGACCATAAGTTTTGGAAGGGGGGTATTGTGAGGGAAAAGTGGTTGTAAATAAGGTAACGGTTGTTCAGTCAGCCGGTAGCGTTATTAACGAGTTACAGCCAGCACTACCATCTAGCGGGCTGGGGCTAAACTCTTGTTCCCGGTTGTCTGAGGGTTTTTACTTTCTACTCCTGGTAGTATGACTCTTACCTGGTGTCGGTTGGGGGTGGAAAGTCACTTCACCTCCTTTTCCGAATCAGGTAAGGCAACTACCAGGAGTAGTTCTTTTGTTTGATTATTATGTTTTCTTTGGTTACCAGTAGTGACTTGGTCATCTTGAAACACCTTTTTCTATTTTAAATGTTTTAAGACTTAAGGTAACCAGAATATTTTCTTTATTATCAGCTCTGCCGCTGGACTGGTTCTCCAGGACAGACGCCTGACTTACGAGCAAGATTTCCCTGGACTTAACGGGAATTCCACAACAAATCCTCTGTCTCTAGTTTCTAACTTGTGGACGTTAGAGGGTGTTGCTGAAGATCTCATCTACCTTTGGATACCTACAGTGTGTATCTCAACCTAGTGGTCCCAGAAGATTCACCATCTACTCCGGAGACATACCACCTACTCGGAGACAACCATCATCTATTCTCCCCCTCTCCGGTTATTACCTCCTGTCTCACCAACAGACCAGTACCACAACGGATATATTTCTTTTATATTTCTATTTAATTAAAATCCAGAAAAAAACAATCTTATTATAAATATCCTTCGGTTTACTATTATTTATTAATTTTTCCATCAATATTTTGTTCAGGGGAAGGCGTTACCCTGACACTATAAAACGTTATTTTATTGCATTTTTTGACGATTCAAGGCATTTTCAAAGATTTTCTAAAATATTTTTTTAGATAAAATATATGCATGATTAAGCGTCCCCCCAAAAAATTAAAATTTCGCTTTTTTTTTCCCATCAATTTTAATTGCAGTAGAAATTCTATTTAAAAGTTTGATTATCTAAGTATTTTAGCTAAAAAATGAGTTTTGTCAGAGAAGCACTCAAACCGCTCTAAAACGTCAAAATATGCAATAAAATATCATTTTAGTATATTTTTCTGAGCTTTTTAATGCTTTATGTATTTTTGAAAAATAATATGAAATATTCTATAATATTGAGTTTTATAGATTTTTAATGGGTTTTTTAAAAAATATGTAAGTAATTATAAATATTAAAAAATGTATAAAACGTTATTTTATTGCATTTTTTGACGATTCAAACATTTTCAAAAATTTTCTATAAGTATTTTTTTAGATTAAAATATACCTATGAGTAAGCTTCCTCAAAAAACTAAAATTTCGCACTTTTCCCCTAAATTTCAATTGTAGTAGAAATTCTATTTAAAGTTTTATCTAAGTATTTTAGCTAAAAAATGAGTTTTGTAGGAAAAGCCCTCAAACCGCTCTAAAACGTCTTATGCAATGAAATATAATTTTAGTACATTTTTCTGAGCTTTTAATGTTTCATGTATTTTTTGAAAAATATTAAATATTCTCAAATAATATTAATGTTTATAGATTTTAATGGGATTTTTAAAAATATGTAAGTAATTTATAAATATTAAAAAATGCTATAAAACGTTATTTTATTGTATTTTTGACGATTCAAGGCATTTTCAAAAATTTCTAATTTTTTTAGATAAAATATACCTATGGTATGCTTCCTCAAAAAATAAATTATAAAATTTCCTTACTTCTCCCATAAATTTCAATTGCAGCAGAAATTCTATTTAAAAGTTTGATAATCTAAGTATTTTAGCTAAAAAATGAGTTTTGTCAGAAAAGCACTCAAACCGCTCTAAAACCTTGAGATATGCAATAAAATACCATTTTATAAATTTTGTTGAGCTTTTAATGTTTCATGTATTTTTTGAAAAATATGAAATATTTTAAAATAACATTGATTTTTATAGATTTTTAATGGTATTTTTAAAAATATGTAAATAATTTATAAATATTAAAAAATGATATAAAACGTTATTTTATTGCATTTTT
>WNWK01043369.1:0-15534 GCA_009830355.1 Cherax destructor
AAAGAAGGGTCAGAGGAGACATGATAACGACATACAAAATCCCGGGGGGAATTGACAAGGTGAAACAGGATGTTCCAGAGGGAACACAGAAACAAGGGGACAAACTGGAAGCAAAGCTCAGATGAGTCGGGATGTTAGGAAGCATTTCTTCAGCCACAGAGTAGTCAGGAAGGGAATAGCTAAAAAAGATATAGTGGGCAGGAACCCTTTTGTTTTAAGACAAGGGAAAAAGCTATGGGCAGGGAGCGAGACCCGTAGCGGACGCAAAGAGGCGGGGCCAGGAGCTGATCTCGCCCTGAAACCCCCAAAATTGGGTGAGTAAAAAGGGTGAGTACACACAAACAAGACAATGGAACCTTACAATGGTCACAAGAACTCTGGGAGGGGCAGGGGAACTATCAGCTGAAGGTGCGGGAAGACCCTTCGTACCGCCCAGCCGGGCTGTGATTTTCGTCGGTTTGCGTGGGTCGGCGTAACAACCTGGCTGATCAGGTCCTGATGCACTGCAGGGGGCCCAAACCGGCCCCGCGGGGCGTTGACCCCAAGCCTCCAGGTATCCCAGGTAAGATCCAAAACAAGTCAGTGAACAAAAGCCTTGTCAGGCCTGGAAGGTGAATTTCCCCTCACTGTATTAAACAAATGGCAGACGGGAAACACTGTCGGCAGTGTTCTGGGCACCATCCAAGGTAATGGAGAAAGATCATGAAGAAGAGTGCTAGCCCCCGGGATAAAAGGGGGCCGTTTACAATCCAGCACGGGTTCAGCTGACAGATCTTATTAACCCAAACCTGGGGTTTTGAGACAACGTAACCGAAATGGGAAAGAAAATGAGAAGGGAGGATTGATTTTCTTGGACTAAAAGAAGGCGATACTGTATTAAAAGAACCAGTGTAAAAATGAGATGTAGGCAAAATTACAGGGGAAAATATTCTGGTAGACCAAAGAGTACCAAAGGTGAGGAGAAAGAGGATGGTTGGAAGAAATATTAGAATGGGGGAAAAATGACATGAGGGTTCCCAAAGGGTCGGATTAGGGCCAGTATTTTTCGTTTATGCAATGTGCCGGTGTTGATAGTAAGACATGTGCAACAGCTGGGTGTCTTTACTGTTTAAAGTTTCGCCTGACAAAAGGGCCTTTAGTCAAATCGACAGAAAAAAGTAGGAATTAAAAATGATGTAATCCGTCTATCCCCTTGCAGAAATAGTATTTGTATTTGAGGTGGTCAGTTCTTCAGCCTGGAAAAGAAAGTTCGGCCCCATGGTTTTTCCAATATATACAGGGGGGGGAACCACCTCTGTGTTGGGTTTTGGAGAGAGATATATAGGAGGTCAAAGATACTTTGTTGGATTTTTCCGGTATTTTTTACAGGGGTGGAGGAGAGTCCAGCCACCCGTCTGTCTCGCTTGTAGGTCTAACGCTGGTGAGGCAGCCCGCCTATCTGGGCTGTGAAATGCGCGACCCTTCTGACTCAGGGGGGTTACCGTGACGTCACCCCAAAGGGACCAGCTGTAAAAAGTAAGGGGAAAAGATACATTTCAAGTGTATATATGATCCCGCCCGACACCTCGGGAAACTTTTTTTTGGGCCCCTCATCCTCAGAAAAAAATAAACTTTTCCTCAGAAAATTGAGGTTCCCCCCAGAGCTGTTTGAATACATATATATATATATATATATATATATATATATATATATATATATATATATATATATATATATATATATATATATATATATATATATATATATATATTTTGTCGTCCGAAAAATAAAATTTGGGTTTTTGGCTTAAATAGGCCGTTCCCTCCATAAAAGACAAGTGAAAATTTGTGTATGCAATAATTTCGCCAAAATCATTCTGAAATATAAAAAAAAAATATTTTCATTGTGTTTGTTTATTAATAAATTATTGTAAACGTATCTAAAATATATTTAGTTGGGGGTTTGGCTAAATTAAATTGCGCTTGTTATAATAAGGTTAGGGAGGTTTTCAAAGTTTTCTTGGTACAAAATTTTAAATTTTTTCATTAACATAAAAAAAAAAAATATATCTTTAAACGTATAAAAAATTTTTTGAAATTACATAAATTTTTGATGAAATTCTTGCTAATTGACCAGTTTTACCTAATCGGCACGACATATATATATATATATATATATATATATATATATATATATATATATATATATATATATATATATATAAGTTGTATAAAGTTTTTTTTATGCTGGTAAATATCTTTCCCCCGAGCAGTTATGAGTCTTTACAGGTATTAAAAAGGAGGTTATGTGTCCTCATCGAATGGAAACTTGAAGTGAACCTGAAGTGTCGACACCTGGAACAACGCCCCGGCCGTGTAACCAAATAGATAATCACTGACGCCCAACGAAACGAAAACACCTGCGAAAAAAAGGCGGAGAGTAAACGGGGGAAAGGGGAAGTTTGGGGTGAGTAAAGGAAACAGTGAGTTTCCCCTGATAAATTTGGACCCCAGCGTTTCTGGTATCAAATGATTTGCTGGGGGGGGGGTTGTAGGAAATTGAACCTACGGATCATTGTTTGTGGATGATGTAGTTTAATGAAAAGAATGAAGGAGAGGACAGGGGGGCCCCCAAAATGACTTTAGGTTGCAGACCTGTTTGGGAAAACGTAATAAATGCTTTAGAACAAGTCACCCCTCTAAATTAAAAATGAAAAGGGCTTTTTTCAGTCCTTTTTGGCCATCATCATGTTGTGCAAAGAAAGAAACGCCGATGACCGCCAAAGTCTTGTCGTGAACTGGAAATTAAAGGACAGGCTGGTCCGTGACATGTCACTGTGTCCTGATCGCTCCCCCTTTTTTAAACATACCTTTTACTTGGGTTCTTAAAAAAACGCTTGTTTCCCCCTGCTGTCAAAAACCCTGGTTGGCAATGAAAACCCGGGCCAAAGCCCCTATGAAATATATTAAGAGTATCCCACCTGACCAAATTTAGTCGATCCCCTCACTGTAGCCAGGCAACTTTGATAAAATTGAAATTTTAACATTTCCCCAAAAAAAATAAAAATAATAATAATAATAATAATAATAATAATAATAATAATTGACTAGAAGAGCAACATTTGTAATTTTATCATCTTCAATTTTCTTAACTTGTAGTTTGTTTTTTTACAGTTCTCTGCATTCCTT
This sequence comes from Cherax destructor, assembly GCA_009830355.1. Lineage (NCBI taxonomy): Eukaryota > Metazoa > Arthropoda > Malacostraca > Decapoda > Parastacidae > Cherax > Cherax destructor. The sequence goes on from WNWK01043369.1 coordinate 3,169, forward strand.
TGATGGTCTTCGAACCCTCGTGAACTGAAAGGGGTTCCCTTGTTGCGCTTTTCGAGATTCCAACCCTGGTATAGCTGATTAATAGGACGGAAGATGATAAATGGAGTCCGATCCCTTAGCATGCGACAAAAACTGGTGGCTAATTAGGTCGAATTGACATCATATACGAGGATATGGAGCCTGTGGAGCCCCTTCTTTACAATGAGAAGGATGCGATTCTGGGTAATTGTGGAGGAGAGAAAATGCCTTGTTTACACAAAAAAAAAAAAAGTCAGGGGCTGTGTGCCCCTCACCACAATTAGGTGATACAAACACACACACACACACACACACCCCCCCTTTATTTTTAGTTAATTAAATTTGGGAAAAAGGGTCATTAAGGATGCTTGTCACCCACTCCAGTCGGAAACCCTTTAACCCCAAAAAAAAAGGGACATATCAACACTCAATATATACACCAAAGAGGCAACACACCCCCTCAGGTGTATAAAAGAGTGTTTCAAAACACCCTGTGTACCCCGTGTGCATAACTACCCTTCTAAAGTAAGGGCAAATTTTTTTTTTGCAACGATTCAATCAAAACAAATGAAATTAAAAGATTCACTCTGAAGACTTTTTTTACAAATAGTCTTTGCAATATATTCCATCAAGAAAATTTGTTTAAAAATTTCATAAATAGAGATGAAATTTTCTCTCCCGCTGAACCTCCTTTTTTTTTTGACTCACTTAAACAAAGAATTAATTTACGAGGGTTGACTAAAGGAAATCAGCATCGAGTCTGTGATGAACTTTAGCTCACTGGTTTCTAACTTGTCCAATGGTATTTAAGTGTTACTGACTGGTGTCTAACTTTTTAAGTGTTCGCTGGTGTCACACTTTATTTAACGGGGAAAGTGACTGGGATTTAAATGAATAAAACTGTCTGTAGCTTTAAAGGCGGAATAATGACTTGATGAAGGTGTCCTTTGGGAAATGTGATATGTTGACGCCCCCGTAGGAAACGTGACTTGAAAAAGGATTTTATCCCAAAGCTGTCATGGCTGCTACACTCTTTTTTAACTTGACCCCAAATTTAAAGCCCAGAGGCTCACTTTTTGGGACCCAAATTCGGGGATCACCGGGGGATCCAGTTAATTACTCCTGGGGACCCAATCAGAGGACTACCCGGGGATCCAATCACAGCATCAGTCTAAGACTAAATTTGAGGTCGCTAACCCCTGGCTTAGCTTCCGCCCCTCTTCCCCCGAGTGCAATTTTGCGCCCCGGGACCTAAATCCGTGAATCAGTTCGCCCATGGGGGGGACGTTGCCGAAGTTTCCCTCTGCCCGTAAGTCTGTTCATCCGTTGCTGGAACGCTGGTTTTCCGTGAGAGAGGGCAGACAGAAGTTATTCCCTTCGAAAATCGGGGACGGGATAAATCTGTGGACCCCGGGGAAATTGCTCACGTTTTTCCTTTTGAGGGATATTTTAGGGGGGTCGTGGGCAATAGATGGCCCCGTTTAACACCGGGTACCTGAATGATGTGGGGACCCGCGTGTTGTGGGAGAGAGGAGAGGGAGGGACAGAAGGGAATGGGTAAATAAGGAGAAAAGAGAGGGAAAGGATTGGGGGTGTGTACTCCTGCATGTGGTTGCGGGGTCGATTCAAACTCCTGAAACCCGCCCCTTCCCTTTGGGTTTAGTCGACCTCTTCCGCTTCAAGGCCTTTTCTACCTCCTCTTAAAGCTGTTGGATCCCGCCTCTACCCCATTCCAGATTGTTCCACTTCCCGACAATTGTAAGGCTGAAAAATACCCTAACATCCTCGCTCATCTGGTTTTTTACTTTGTTTGTCCCCGTGTTCCTTGGGCCCATTTTGCACTCTGTCCTTATTCACTTTTCAATTCCCCTCAGTATTTTGCATTTATCATATCCCTCTAGTACTCCTGCCCACCAGTTCTCAGGTTTTGGTTCCCTTAACCTCTGGGCAGACCTTGCCTCCCGGGTGATCTTGTTGCAAACCTTTTCCTTTTTCCATTTCCTTTTCTGCGACAGGTTGGGTTCCATACTGGTGCTGCATCCCAATATGGACCCGGGGTGTACTCACCTAATTGTGGATGCGGGGTCGTTCATGCTCCTTTTTACTCACTCTTTTGTTTGCGGGGTCGAGTCTGCTCCTGGCCCCGTGTGTGTGTGTAAAACAGTTTAATCCGTATACAGTATAGATGAATTATTTTATTATTATTTTTTTTATTATTATTATTAAAAATTTAAAAAATTCCCCTTTCCTTTAAAAAAGGAAGAAACAAATTATGTTTGGGAAAGGGGCTTTTTATCCCGGAAGGGAGCCCCCCTCCCCCATCCAGGGATCTCCTCCCATCTCACCCCCTCCCCGTCCATCCAACCCAATGGGGTCCATGGGGTTTTGCTTTTCCCCCGGCCACAATCCCTGTTCTTTAATTTTTTATTTTTCTCTGGACTCCCGCAATTAGTCGTAATCTTGCTAATTCTGATCATCCTAATGACTCACTTCTCTTAATTTCCGAATGAATGTCAGTCAGTATTTTAAAATATTTTTTTTTTTTTTTAAAACTGTTGACATTGGTAATGGACTGATTGTTTAATTACTTTTGAACATGAATTATTATTTTTTATTTTTATTTATTATTATTATTATTATTATTATTAATCTTATTATTACTATTTTCTTCTTCTTTTTTTTATTATTATTATTATTATTATTATTATTATTTTTATTATTATTATTATTATTAATTTTTATTATTTTATTACTTTTTTTTTTTAAATTTTTTATTATTATTATTTTATTTTTTTATTATTATTATTATTATTATTATTATTATATTTTTTATGTTTAAACCTCACTAAAGAAATCACCCCCTTAAAGCAAAAGACTCGCAGACAATGCAACATTCCCCCAATAAAAAGCGGGGGGCACCAGAGTTCCCTGGGGTAAACAAAATTAGTGTCGGGGCCCAAGACTGTTCAACTGCCCCCAGATCAAAAGGGGGGTTCAATGGACCCTGGCTCCTTAAGGGGGGCGCAGACACCTAAAGTCAGTACCTGATCAGCCGGGCTGGGGTTTTATATTTGGTTTGTGCGCGGCCAGCAGTAACGCCTGGTTGATCGGCTCGTCCCCCGGTTTCCCTGGTCACGGACCCCCCGCGGGGGTTGCCCCGGGAAAATCTTTCAGGTAGGTAATAGTGAATTCTTCGTTACAAGGGCAAAATTAGCGACCATCCTCGCTCCGGCGCATCTTTAAAAATTCTGCCCAAAAGTGCGACCGCCCAGAAAGCCAGGTCTTAAAAGACTCTGTTTCGTTAATTGAGGTAGCCAGGGCTGTAATGAGGGCTGATGATGATCTCAAGCCCCTAACGAGATGGTTAGGTATCTCTCGGTCTCCCACAGCCAAACCAGGTCCGGAAGGGCTCTTTATGCAAAAGGGTTGGAGAATTCTTCCTTGGGAACCTGCTTATTTTTCCAAAAAAAAATAATAATGGTTATTTTATTATTATTATTATTATTATTATTATTATTATTATTGCGATAATAATTTTTTATATTTTCATTAATGTAAATGTTAATTATTTTTAAAGTCTACATTTTTTAAAATATAGCTTCATAAAGATATCATGAGTTTAATAATATAAAACAGGGTATATACATTTTCAATATATAGTATATCATTTGTATATCTTATACCTATTTTAGGTATTAAAACATTTTTGGAAACAGGTTCTTTGGGTAGGGGCGGTAGCTTTGGGTGGCCCCACCTCACTCCTGAGGTCCGGGGTCGACCGGGACGGCTGGAAACTTTGGGCGTGTTTCCTAAAACCTGTGCCCCCGTTCCCCATCAGTAAAATGGGTACCGGGGGCTAGTGGGTTTTTGGGGGGGTCGCATCCTGGGAAAAACGCTTTAAATTTTCCCAAATGCTCGCATAACAAGCGATTAACATTATTTGGGCCTTCCCTAAGTCTTGTTTAATGTTAAATGTGTGGATTTTAGTTGATTTAACCCCACCTGATTTGATTTAGGATTTTAACGTAATTTTTTTTAGTGGTGTCTTGTCCGGGTTTTCTTTTTATTTTTTCTTTTTTAGCATTGTTGATCAAATTGGATCACTGGGCAAGACGGCAGGTGATCCATGCAGTAGATCCAGACTTTCCTCTTGAATCCTCAAAAGTTAATACCCATTTATTGCTTTTTTGTGTGTGTGTTGTTTTGTTGTGTGTGTGTGTGTGTGTGTGTTTTGTGTGTTTGTGTGTGTGTTTCTTGTCCCTACTACCTGTCAGTGAAGATGGACTTTTGAGGTAGGCCACAACATTCACATGTTCACTAACTAATCCACATAGTGAAACCTAATAACCATACAACATTCCCCCATCCTCCCGGCACCATCACCCCGGGGACCATCACCCGGCACCATCACTCCCGGGCACCATCACTCCCCCCCGGGACCATCACTCCTGGAAACCACCCTCACCCCCCCCCGGGGGGGTTTTTTTTCCATCCCACTCCCCCCCCGGGTTTAAACCATCCCAAAATTTCCCCGGGGTTTACCATCACTCCGGCCCCACCCACTCCCCGTACCATCACCCGGCAAACCCCCCCCAAAACACCCCTTCCTGGACCATCGCTGGCATCACGTGTTTTATTATCTTGTTCACGAAGTTAATTTTAATTCCCCATTATTTTCAGTTGTAAGAGTCGTATTCCATTGTTTATTTTTTTTTTTAAATCGATTATTTTGGTCTGTTTTTTTGAAAGGTCGTTATACCTTCACAAAACCCTAGAGAAGAAATGGGTTTTAAAGGTTATCCTTCGATAGTTTTAAATATTGCCAACCTTAATCAGCTATCTTTGGAAAAACCTGAACTAATTAAGTATTTAGATGATTGGTTAAAAAGGGGAAATTTTGCCGACAGGGCAGAAGACACTGCCGACGTGGTCTTGAGCGGAAGTCAAGACTGCGAAACGTCTTTTAAATCGTCGGTTGGGTCAGAGATATAAATACCCCCAAAAAACCTAAACACAACATGGTGTCCCGTGGCCTGGTTTAACCCCTCGCTTCAGTGTCCGTGGTTCGACCCCCGGAAAAGGGTGAAAACTTGAGCGTGTTTCCTGAAACCCGTTTTCCCGTTCACCTTTGAAGCAAGTAGGGGCCGGGTGTTAGTCGACTGGATGGGGCGCATCCTGGGGGGCAAGATTTAAAAACCACAGTGGAAATAAGATAGTCCCTCGGGAACGCACTGCTTTCCCGGGTTATCCCGGACGGCTAACCCCCCTGGGTTAAACTCCGAAAAAAACCTTTTCTTTTCTTAACATAAACATCATAAACACAACTAAAAAAGGGAAAAATCATATATCTTGGAATGTTGGGGGTAGAGGGGTCCCCCGGGGAAATTTGGGGGTATTGATGTCTCCCGGGAATGTTGGGGGTATTGATGTCCCCCTGGAATGTTGGGGGTATTGATGTCACCCTGGAATGTTGGGGGGATGTCACCCTGGAATGTGGGGGAAAATTTATGTCCCCCCTGGAATTTTGGGGAAATTGATGCCTCCCAAAATTGTTGGGGGGTATTGATGTCCCCCTTTAAATGTTGGGGTTTTGGGTGTAAAACCGGGAAAAAGGGGGTTTTTGGATGTCCCCCTGGAATGGGGGAATTATTGCTGCCACCCTGGACTGTTGGGGGTATTTTTCCCCCCTGGAATGGGGGGGCCCAGGTGTCCCCCTGGAATCCAGGGGGTACTGATGCCCTTTATGTGGGGTATTATGTGTCTCTGGTGAAAAGGGCAGTTAACTATTAAACCGGGCGCTGGCCCCACTAAAGGTAACGGCCCCCAAAATTACTATGGATTACATTGGAATTACTTTAAAATTTAAAAGGAATCAAGAACTCTTATTTGTTTCCCGATTCCCTTTAAAATTTTTAATGGATTCGAGACTCGTTTGATCTCTCTTTTGTGGGAAAAAAGGTATTGTGTATGCGTATATATACATGTGTGTATATATATATATATATATATATATATATATATATATATATATATATATATATATATAATTGCCTTTAAAATTAAAACTTGCGATTTTGGCTTAAATAGCAACGCTCTTCTTGCCATATAAGACAAGCAAAAATTTGTGTACAATAATTTCGCAAAATAGTTTGAACCCAAAGAAAAAAAAATATTTTTATTGTGTTTGTTTTTTTTATTAAATTTGTTAACGTATCTTAAATATATTTAGTTGGGTTAAACTAAATTAAATTTCTCTTGTTTAATAAGGTTAGGTAGGGTTTTTAAAGTTTCCCCTTGGTAAAAAATAAATTCTTACATTAACATAAATGAAAAAAAATTCTTTAAACGTATAAGAAAATTTGAAAAAGGGCTTTAAATTAGTTTTCAATTGACCAGTTTTTAATCGGCCCACATATATATATATGTCGTGGATTAGGTAAAATTTAATTTTGCAAAAACTTTTTTCAAAATTAAGTCCTTTTTAAATTTTTTATACGTTTAAAAATATTTTTTGGACACAAAATATATATATATATATATATATATATATATATATATATATATATATATATATATATATATATATATATATATATATATATATATATATATATATATATCAATTAATTGCATTTCAGTGTAGGGTACATGGGAAAAACACCTGGTGCATATATATCCCTTTCCCTCCGGGTTGTATATTTTTATGTATTTTTAAGCATGTTATACAGCCTTTTGACTGTCCGTATACTTCTATGGGGAAAGTTGACTGTCCTGATAAAACTTCAAGGGGGAAAATTCTTTCCTGATATACTTTTTTTGGGAGAAAGTTGACTGTCCCGGGTATACTTCTATGGGGAAAGCCGACTGTCCCGTATACTTCTATGGGAGAAAAGGGGTTGGACTGGGGGGGCCTGGTTTTACTTTATGGGGAGAAAGTTGACTGTCCTGATATACTTCTATGGGAGAAAGTTGACTGTCCTGATATACTTCTATGGGAGAAAGTTGACTGTCCTGATATACTTCTATGGGAGAAAGTTGACTGTCCTGATATACTTTTATGGGAGAAAGTTGACTGTCCTGATATACTTCTATGGGAGAAAGTTAATTCCCATTTTATAGGGAGAAAGTTATGCTATATATTCGGGGGGAAATTATTTTTAATTTTTAAAATTATTTATAATTTTAAAATTATTTTTATTTTATAGAAATTGACTTCCTGAATACCTATGGGGGGGAAAATTCTGCCTGATATATTCTTTTGGGGGGGAAAGTTGACTGTCCCGTATCCTAGGGAGAAAGTTGACTGGGATTTTGGGGAGAGAGAGAGGGAGGGAGGGACTATTTTCCTTCCTAATAGATAGTATATAAACTTATAAATCCTCCTTCCCCCCCCCTTTTTTTTTACCCCCCCTGGGGGTTTTTACACCCCATCAGTGAGCGGTAATGGGGGATTGGGAAAAGATTTTTTATATGGGTCTCAGAACAAAAAGTAAAAAGGTTGAAGGAGCCCCTGGAGGGGTTTTCCCGGGGGTCAACCCCCCATGACCAGGCCCTCCGGGGACGGGGGATCCTTTTTTTTGTTAGATAAGAAAACTTCAGAAATTTAAAAAAATTTTTTTTAATATGCATGATTTTTTTTTTTTTATCATTGAGGGGTGGCAAAAAGGGGTCTTTTGGGGGCCTTTAGTGGGGGGGAAATGAAAGATGATCAGGTTTAATCGAAGGAGAAAAGGGGGTCCAACCCCTTTAGATAAAAGAGCCCCCTCCTTTAAAACAACATCAGTGACAAATTTTCCTTCTTCCCCGGGATGTTGGTCTTCATTTTCCCCTGTTTTCCCTTCCCCCGGGATGTTGGTTTTCCCGTCTTCGGTTTTTTCGCCAATTAGTCGAGGCGTCATCCGTCTTTCCCTAAGTCTTAAGAAATCTGTTGTTGTTGACTCTGTTGTTAGGGGGAAAACCGTGTTTTCTGACATATAAGGCGCACGAGAATACTGTGGAACCTCGGTTTTTGAATTTAATTATTTCCCGGGTGGTGTTCGAATCCGGAAAAGGGGTTGGATAGGGGAAAAAAGTATTTCTCAGACTTTAATTATCGGCCTCACACACGGGAGGATTTTTGAACTGCTATCCCAACAGTCTCGGGGAGTCAGGTCATTGTCAAAAGGTCACTTCAAAACATTTTTGAAACGGCTTTCATGAAAAGGTTTTTTTTTTTTACAATTGTACCGTAAACAAGCTGGTGCTTCGGACCCCAGAAAAATTTTTTAAAGATCGGGTCTTTTTTTTCTGAACAAAATTTTTCCGGACCCCGGTTCCCGTTCAAGGTCCGGTACGTTCAGACACCGAGGTTCCCGTAAGTTTTTAAAAAGTAGTTGTAATATAACGTAAGTAAATAATTGCTAAAGGTGACACAAAGCCTACCCTTAACTTTTGACCCCCAACTTATAAGGCGCGGGTTGATTTTCCAAGACTTTTTTTTGGGAAAAAAAAAGGCGCCTATTTTTTTGGCTGGTCAAGTCTCAGCCCCCGGCCCCCGTCTCTCTGTTGACTGCTCTGGTTTATATTTTTCTGGCGGGAACCCCCCATTTACCTATTTTTAAATCTGTTATTTTTTCCCATTATTTCTGCTTCCTAACTAAGGTTAAAAAAGGTTTCCTAACATTCTTGTGACTCGTCTGTGTTTTGGTTTCAAATGCTCCCTCGTGTTCAAAAAATCCGTCTCTTAGACTTCCCCCTGTCCATTATCCCCGGACCGGCACTAAGGGCCCCCTTAGTCGAGTCAAGCTCCGGGCCCCCGCCTTTTCAGGGTTTTCTGTGTGTGTGTGTGTTTTCTACCTAATTTTTATTTGTAATGTTAGAAAAAGTATAATCTCTTATTTATGATTTTCCCTCGAAAGTTTTGGATGGCAAAAGTTTTATATTGACCTAAAACCCCTTTTTCCCATTTTTTGGGGTTTTTCATTTTTGGTTGCGGGTGAAACCCTTTTGCTATTTGAAAAGTGCGGGTTTTCCCTAGTGTTTTTGTTAAAAAGTAATGTAATGGTGGGTGAGAGGCCCAGGCCGCTCTTTTGAACAAGTGTTGGCGTTACCTAGACAGGGCGGGGCCCCGGGTTGGATAACGGCTCTTGGAATTTTTCTTTGAAAAAAGTCATTCCCCGGTCCGTGTGACCAGGCCTCTTTTGGTGGAGGGGGGCCCCAATAAACCAAGCTTTCTGTTGTTTTGGCAATCCAACGTACGAACTCTTATGAAAGCCGCTTGTTATGGCATTTCGGCAAATTAGGAAATTTTTGTCCCGGGTTTCGACCCAAAAGTCGACAAACACCTGGGTACCCTTTTTTAATGATGGGTGAACATAAGCACTCGGGTAAGGGGAAACACCCAATGTTTCCACCCTCGCTGGGGAAACAACCCCGGGTCATCCGTGACTTTTTTCATTGTGGTCCTGAACCCCGGGCCCGGGTGTGTCAGGGATTACCTCACCCCAATTTGGGGCGGGTTTTTCCGTTTCCCTCCCGGGAAAACATTGCTTCCCTCCTAAATAATTTTAATATGATTTAAATTTTAACCATGTTCCTGACCTAAATAAACTTTTATAACCAGCCCAGAATTAGACAACATATTTGGGAAAAAATTCATTTTTACTTTTTGGGTTTTCCTCCCAAATCACACACCCCCCAAAGGGAAAATAAGTCCCCTCTGTCGACTTTTGGGGGTTTTTGGGTTTCTACCCATATGTTTCCAGATGATAATCCCATGTAACTTTATTTGTTATACCTGAATAAACTTACATGGGCCGGGTTCAATCTCCGGTACTGCTGGAAAAAATTGGGACGTGTTTTTTGCTGCTATGGGGTGATAATATATATAGTAGTTTTTCATTGATGTCAACTAGGCTTGTATACCCTTGGGCCCTGTACTTGTAGAAATAAAAAATATGCCCCAGATATTAAGGGGGGTTTTTGGGGTGTACACCTCATTTATAATTTAAAATTTTATCATTTATCATGTCTACCTAACTATTTCATTGTATCATTCCAAATAAACTTTTTTATTATTATTATTATTATTATTATTATTATTATTATAAATTTTAGAAAGGGGAAGGTTCAATAAGGACCCAGGGTTTGTTTGCCTCCCAAAACCCCCCCACAGGCTTTGGGACGAAATCCAAAAATTTTAAATACATCCCTGGGTTAGCCTTTGGAAAAAGGAAATTTGGGTAGCTTTTCAATTTCCCCTTTTTAAAAAAGTTTCGTTTAAAATGGTTTTCCTTTTTCCCCTTTTAAAGGACGCTCAGCCCAAACCCCCTTCCAAATTTTGCTGCTTCTTTTCATCTTTTCGTCCTGGGGGTTAGGCCCCCTCACCGGGCCTGCGGGGAAAAGCTTTTGCCTTTATCAGCCGGTTTTAACGCCCCCCCCCAGGGGCCCTTTGGTTTCTTTCTGATTTAAAAAACCTTTTACTTTTGGGGTTTTCCGGCCTCCCGGGCCCCGCGTCCTTTTCCAAGAGCAGTCTCTTTTCCTACGTTTTTTTAAAAAACCCGGTTGGGGCATCTTCCTTCAGTGGGAAAAAACCATGTTGGCATTCGGGGGAGTAAGTGGCCGATCGTCGGGCCCCCCAAAGCACTTCCCCCATTCCTTCCCTTTTACTGGGGGTGATTTTACAAGGGCTGTTTTGGAAAGGAAAACCGTCATTTTGGGAGGAGGAACTGGTACGCTCCTCTCTACTTCCAAAATTTTGGGTTTTGTCCCGATCTTTCAATGGCCCCCCGCCCTTGGGCTCGCCATCCCAACCCCTCAGTGGATGTTGCAGCTCGCCTCCCGGGTTTTTAGAACCACGACTGGCGGCTCATCTACACCGCCTTCGAATGACGGACCCCCGGCCCGCCCGGGGGTGTCCCCACGTCTGGGGACTGGAACACCTTCCCTACTGTGGTCCCGCGGTTTTTCACCCCTGCCCGGGCTTTTCTCCCGGGGGCCGCACGTTTTGGGGGGCAACCCTTTCCCCCCTCTCCTTCTTAATGGGGGGGGGTTTGATCCTCCCGACCCTCAGGGAAATATTTTACCTGCACATTCTTGTGGGTTTAAGGGGTTGAAAGGGCAGCTCGATACGGCGTATGCTGTCAGTGGCCCATAAAACCCCAACAAGAAAAAAGAAGAAAAGAAAAGCAGTACAAACTCCCCATGTTTCAATTATTTTCTTTTTAACCTTGGTGGGTTTATTAGGGGGTCCCACTTTTGCTCCGGGACCTTCCGGCTTTCCAGAAACCCCAACCCGGGGGTGTTGGTCCTTTTCCCCTCAGGGTTTTGACTTTAAAACCGGGGTTTAAACCACCCCAGGTGAGCGGGGGGAACCCCCATATTAACCCTTTTAAAGTGATCCCTCCCCCAACAGTTGGGGCTCTTTAAACCAAAGGAAATTTACCCCTCCCCCTTTTGGATCGAACCCAAATGCCTAAGGCCTTTTTTATAATATAGGTTTGGGGCTTTCCCATAAATATAATTTTTATAATCATGTTTACTATCCTTTTGTAACTAGCTTCATTCCTATGATAATTTTTATTAGAATATTTATTTTTAATTGCTAAAAACAGTAGAACACCCCCTATCTACAGATTCGTTATCTGCGGTTTCAGTTATCCGCTTTTTCCTTTAAAATGCAAAAAAAGTGAATGGCAGTTCTTTAAAACCTAAAAGAAGCCCCATGGCCTGGGGAGCTAAAGCCCCGCTTTACACGGGGAGGGGCCGGGTTCAGTTCCCAGCAAGGGGGGAAACATTGGGCGTGGTTTTTTTTCAGGTTTTCTATGTTCACCCATCAGGAAAATGGTCCCGGGTGTTGGGGGGCGTTTGGGGGGCCCTCCTGGGGGCAAAACCGAATTTAAATTTTTCCCAAAAAGCCCCTGCATAACAAGCAGCTTTCTATATAACGTTGTATCAATCGCATCTGCTAGAAAAAAGACAGGATGGGTAATGAGAACCTTCAAAACTAGGGGTGCTGGCCCCCGATGACACCCTTTAGGTCACTTGTTCTATCTAGGCTGGAATATTCTGCACACTAATAACCCTTTTTAAGGCAGGTGGGGAAAATTTCTGACCTAGAAAATGTCAGAGAACCTTCACGGGACCCATAACTGCGGGAAAACCACCTAAATTCGGGGCACTTGAAGTTCCCCAAACCCAAATCCCTAGAATGCAAAAGGGGACCTCATGATTATTCCCCCTGGAAAATCCTGGGGACTAGTACCAAACTTGCACCCCGAAAATCCCCCTGTAAAATCCAAAAACTAAAACTACCTGTAGGAATTTGGGCCATTATTGGGGAGGAGATTTTATAAGGGGCGATGAACAGGA
>WNWK01043370.1:0-15533 GCA_009830355.1 Cherax destructor
AGAGAACCCCTGGTGCAGTCAGGAGTGCAGAGAACCCCTGGTGCAGTCAGGAGTGCAGAGACCCCTGGTGCAGTCAGGGTGCAGAGACCCTGGTGCAGTCAGGAGTGCAGAGAACCCCTGGTGCAGTCAGGAGTGCAGAGAACCCCTGGTGCAGTCAGGAGTGCAGAGAACCCCTGGTGCAGTCAGGTGCAGAGAACCCTGGTGCAGTCAGGGTGCAGAGAACCCCTGGTGCAGTCAGGAGTGCAGAGAACCCTGGTGCAGTCAGGAGTGCAGAAACCCTGGTGCAGTCAGGAGTGCAGAGAACCCCTGGTGCAGTCAGGAGTGCAGAGAACCCTGGTGCAGTCAGGAGTGCAGAGAGCCCCTGGTGCAGTCAGGAGTGCAGAGAACCCTGGTGCAGTCAGGAGTGCAGAGGAACCCCTGGTGCAGTCAGGAGTGCAGAGAACCCCTGGTGCAGTCAGGAGTGCAGAGAACCCCTGGTGCAGTCAGGAGTGCAGAGAACCCCTGGTGCAGTCAGGGTGCAGAGAACCCCTGGTGCAGTCAGGAGTGCAGAGAACCCCTGGTGCAGTCAGGAGTGCAGAGAACCCTGGTGCAGTCAGGAGTGCAGAGAACCCCTGGTGCAGTCAGGAGTGCAGAGAACCCCTGGTGCAGTCAGGAGTGCAGAGAACCCCTGGTGCAGTCAGGAGTGCAGAGAACCCTGGTGCAGTCAGGAGTGCAGAGAACCCCTGGTGCAGTCAGGAGTGCAGAGAACCCCTGGTGCAGTCAGGAGTGCAGAGAACCCCTGGTGCAGTCAGGAGTGCAGAGAACCCTGGTGCAGTCAGGAGTGCAGAGAACCCCTGGTGCAGTCAGGAGTGCAGAGAACCCTGGTGCAGTCAGGAGTGCAGAGAACCCCTGGTGCAGTCAGGAGTGCAGAGAACCCCTGGTGCAGTCAGGAGTGCAGAGAACCCCTGGTGCAGTCAGGAGTGCAGAGAACCCCTGGTGCAGTCAGGAGTGCAGAGAACCCCTGGTGCAGTCAGGAGTGCAGAGGAGCCCCTGGTGCAGTCAGGAGTGCAGAGAACCCCTGGTGCAGTCAGGAGTGCAGAGAACCCCTGGTGCAGTCAGGAGTGCAGAGAACCCCTGGTGCAGTCAGGAGTGCAGAGAACCCCTGGTGCAGTCAGGAGTGCAGAGAACCCTGGTGCAGTCAGGAGTGCAGAGAACCCTGGTGCAGTCAGGAGTGCAGAGAACCCCTGGTGCAGTCAGGAGTGCAGAGAACCCCTGGTCAGCAGGGTGCAGAGAACCCCTGGTGCAGTAGGAGTGAAACCCCTGGTGCAGTCAGGAGTGCAGAGAACCCCTGGTGCAGTCAGGAGTGCAGAGAACCCCTGGTGCAGTCAGGAGTGCAGAGAACCCCTGGTGCAGTCAGGAGTGCAGAGAACCCCTGGTGCAGGAGAGTTTGGAAACACACACACATGCAGACACACACACATGAAGAAGGACTTAGCTCCTGGCCCCGCCTCTTCACTGACCGCTACTAGGTCCTCTCTCCATGCCCCATGAGCTTTATCATACCTCGTCTTAAAACTATGTATGGTTCCTGCCTGTGTGTGTGTGTGTGTGTGTCTGCATGTGTGTGTCTGCATGTGTGTGTGTGTGTGTGTCTGCATGTGTGTGTGTGTGTGTGTCTGCATGTGTGTGTGTGTCCTATGAAGAAAGGTTGAGGGAAATAGGACTAACAACACTGGAGGAAAGAAGGGTCAGAGGAGACATGATAACGACATACAAAATACTGCGGGAATCGACAAGGTAGACAGGGACAGGATGTTCCAGAGAGGAACACAGAAACAAGGGGACACAACTGGAAGCTGAAGACTCAGATGAGTCAAAGGGATGTTAGGAAGCATTTCTTCAGCCACAGAGTAGTCAGGAAGTGGAATAGTCTAGAAAAGATATAGTGGAGGCAGGAACCATACATAGTTTTAAGACGAGGTATGATAAAGCTCATGGAGCAGGGAGGGCAGAGACCCAGTAGCGGACAGCGAAGAGGCGGGGGCCAGGAGCTGAGTCTCGACCCTGCAACCACAATTAGGTGAGTACAATTAGGTGAGTACACACACACACACATGCAGACACACACACACACACACACACATGCAGACACACACACACACACATGCAGACACACACACACACACATGCAGACACACACACACACATGCAGACACACACACACACACACATGCAGACACACACACACACACACATGCAGACACACACACACACACATGCAGACACACACACACACACACACACACACACACACACACACACACACACACACACACACATGCAGACACTCTGGCCGAGGTAGCCAGAAGAGCCCACATGGGGAGAGCAAAGTTACTAGTTATGGGTGATTTCAATCACAAAGAGATTGATTGGGAAAACCTAGAGCCCCATGGGGGTCCTGAATCATGGAGAGCCAAGATGATGGATGTGGTACTGGAAAACCTCATGCATCAACATGTTAGAGACACTACCAGAGAGAGAGGTGGGGATGATCCAGCAAGACTGGACCTAGTATTCACCTTGAGTAGTTCGGACATCGAGGATATCACATATGAAAGGCCCCTTGGAGCTAGTGATCATTTGGTTCTGTGTTTTGATTATATAGTTGAGCTACAAGTGGAGAGGGGAGCAGGAATAGGAAGGGAGAAACGAAACTACAAAGGGGGACTACACAGGCATGAGGAACTTCCTACAAGACGTTCAGTGGAGAGAGAATTGGCAGGAAAACCAGTAAAAGAAATGATGGAATATGTGACAACCAAATGCAAAGAGGCAGAGGAGAGGTTTGTCCCCAAGGGAAACAGAAGTAATGGGAAGACCAGAACGAGTCCTTGGTTCAGCCAGAGGTGTAGGGAGGCAAAAAGTAAGTGTAATAGAGAATGGAAAAAGTACAGAAGACAAAGGACCCAGGAAAATAAAGAGATTAGCCGAAGAGCCAGAAACGAATATGCACAGGTAAGAAGGGAGGCTCAGCGACAATATGAAAATGATATAGCATCAAAAGTCAAGTCTGACCCGAAGCTGTTGTATAGCCACATCAGGAGAAAACAACAGTCAAGGACCAGGTAATCAGGCTGAGAAAGGAAGGTGGGGAGTTCACAATAAACGACCAAGAGGTATGTGAGGAGCTCAACATGAGATTTAAAGAAGTATTTACACAGGAGACAGGAAGGACTCCAGGAATTCAGAATAGGAGGTATACCAACAAGTGCTGGATGAAATACACACAACCGAGGAGGAGGTGAAGAAGCTGCTATGTGAACTCGATACCTCAAAGCGGTGGGACCGGACAACATTTCTCCGTGGGTCCTTAAGAGGGAGCAGAGATGTTGTGTGTGCCACTAACACAAATCTTCAACACATCCATTGAAACTGGGCAACTACCTGAGGCGTGGAAGATGGCAAATGTAGTCCCAATTTTTAAAAGGAGACAGACACGAGGCATTAAACTACAGACCTGTGTCACTGACGTGTATAGTATGCAAAGTCATGGAGAAGATCATCAGGAGGAGAGTGGTGGAGCACCTAGAAAGACACAAGCTTATAAACGACAACCAGCACGGTTTCAGGGAAGGAAAATCCTGTGTCACAAACCTACTGGAGTTTTATGACAAGGTAACAGAAGTAAGACACGAGAGAGGGGTGGATAGACTGCATTTTTGGACTGCAAGAAGGCGTTCGACACAGTTCCTCACAAGAGATTAATGCAAAAGCTAGAGGATCAGGCACACGTAACAGGAAAAGCACTGCAATGGATCAGAGAATATCTGACAGGGAGGCAACAACGAGTCATGGTACGTGACGAGATGTCAGAGTGGGCACCTGTGACGAGTGGAGTTCCACAAGGGTCAGTCCTAGGACCTGTACTGTTTTTGGTATATGTGAATGACATAACGGAAGGGGTAGACTCAGAAGTGTCACTATTTGCAGATGATGTGAAGTTAATGAGAAGAATCAAATCAATCGAGGATCAGGCAGGACTACAAAGAGACCTGGACAGGCTGCAAGCCTGGTCCAGTAAGTGGCTCCTTGAATTTAACCCTGCCAAATGTAAAGTCATGAATATCGGGGAAGGGCAAAGAAGACCGCAGACAGAGTATAGTCTAGGTGGCCAAAGACTGCAAACCTCACTGAAAGAAAAAGATCTCTGGGTGAGTATAATACCGAGCACATCTCTGAGGCACACATCAATCAGATAACTGCTGCAGCATACGGGCGGCTGGCAAACCTAAGAATAGCGTTCCAATACCTCACTAAGGAATCATTCAAGACTCTGTATACCATATACGTCAGGCCCATACTGGAGTATGCAGCACCAGTTTGGAACCCACACCTGGTCAAGCACGTCAAGAAATTAGAGAAAGTGCAAGGTTTGCAACAAGACTAGTCCCAGAGCTAAGGGGATTGTCCTACGAAGAAAGGTTAAGGAAATCGGCCTGACGACACTAGAGGACAGGAGGGTTAGGGGAGACATGATAACGACATATAAAATACTGCGAGGAATAGATAAGGTGGACAGAGACAAGATGTTCCAGAGAGGGGACACAGAAACAAGGGGTCACAATTGGAAGTTGAAGACTCCTATGAGTCAAAGGGATGTTAGGAAGTATTTCTTCAGTCATAGAGTTGTCAGGAAGTGGAATAGCTTAGAAAGCGACATAGTGGAGGCAGGAACCATACATAGTTTTAAGACTAGGTTTGATAAAGCTCGTGGAGCAGGGAGAGAGAGAGAGAGGACCTAGTAGCAATCAGTGAAGAGGCGGGGCCAGGAGCTATGACTCGACCCCTGCAACCACAAATAGGTGAGTACAAATAGGTGAGTACAGGCAGGAACCATACATAGTTTTAAGACGAGGTATGATAAAGCTCATGGAGCATGGAGAGAGAGGACCTAGTAGCGGTCAGTGAAGAGGCGGGGCCAGGAGCTAAGTCTCGACCTCTGCAACCACAAATAGGTGAGTACATGCAGACACACACATGCAGACACACACACACACATGCAGACACACACACACATGCAGACACACACACACATGCAGACACACACACACATGCCGATACACACACACATACATGCAGACACACACACACATGCAGACACACACACCAGGAGCTATGACTCGACCCATTCAACCACAACTAAGTGAGTACACACACACACACGACAGGGTGACAGCAGTAAGACAAGAGAGAGAGGGGTGGGTAGATTGCATATTCTTCGACTGTAAGAAGGCGTTTGACACAGTTCCACACAAAAGATTAGTGCAGAAGCTGGAGGACCAGGCAGGGATAACAGGAAGGCACTACAATGGATCAGGGAATACCTTTCAGGAAGACAGCAGCGAGTCATGGTACGTGGCGAGGTGTCAGAGTGGGCGCCCGTGACGAGTTGGGTGCCACAGGGGTCAGTCCTAGGACCGGTGCTGTTTCTGGTAATTGTGAACGACATGACGGAAGGAATAGACTCCCAAGTGTCCCTGTTTGCAGATGATGTGAAGTTGATGAGAAGAATTCAATCGGACGAGGACCAGGCAGAACTACAAAGGATCTGGACAGGCTGCAAGCCTGGTCCAGCAATTGGCTCCTGGAGTTCAACCCCACCAAGTGCAAAGTCATGAAGACTGGGGAAGGACAAAGAAGACCGCAGACGGAGTACAGTTTAGGGGCCAGAGACTACAAACCTCAATCAAGGAAAAAGATCTTGGGGTGAGTATAACACCAGGCACATCTCCTGAGGCCACATCAACCAAATAACTGATGCAGCATACGGCGCCTAGCAAACCTAAGAACAGCATTCCGACATCTTAATAAAGAATCGTTCAGGACCCTGTACACTGTGTACGTTAGGCCCATACTGGGTATGCAGCACCAGTTTGGAACCCACACCTAGCCAAGCACGTAAAGAAGCTAGAGAAAGTGCAAAGGTTTGCAACAAGACTAGTCCCAGAGCTAAGGGTATGTCCTACGAGGAGAGGTTAAGGAAATCGACCTGACGACACTGGAGGACAGGAGAGATAGGGGGACATGATAACGACATATAAGATACTGAGAGGAATTGACAAGGTGGACAAAGACAGAATGTTCCAGAGATGGGACACAGCAACAAGGGGACACAGTTGGAAGTTGAAGACTCAGATGAATCACAGAGATGTTAGGAAGTATTTCTTCAGTCACAGAGTGGTCGGGAAGTGGAATAGTTTGGGAAGCGATGTAGTGGAGGCAGGTTCCATACATAGCTTTTAGAAGAGGTATGATAAAGCTTATGGCGCAGGGAGAGTGACCCGGTAGCTTCCAGTGAAGAGGCAAGGCCAGGAACTGTGACTCGACCCCTGCAACCACAACTAGGTGAGTACAACTAGGTGAGTACACACACACACACACATCCAACATTCCTAGTGTCTAATCGACATGTGCCTAGGACAAAATGGTAACTAACTAACACACAAAATCCAGCTGTAGCGTACCAGGAAAGAAGCAGTAGATGTAGAAACTAATCCGCGATAATAAAAGAGAAAGCTGAAAAACAGATTGAAAATTATATAGTATGAAAGGAAAACACTGAACAAATGATGTTGCCTAATCACATGCGAAAAAGGACGATTGTGAAGGACCAAGTGATAAGGTTGATGATGGTGGGGAAGAGATGACGTAGAATAACAGGTATGAGAAGAGTTTAGAGAAACATTCAAGAGTTCTAACAGAAGAAAATGCACAGCTACCAGAGACACTGTAGTCAGAAGAGATAATCAGGTGCTAGAAAGCATCACTACAACAAAAGAAGAAATGATTCCTCTAAGATCTTCACGTATCAAAATCAGTGGAACCAGACAATGTAACTTAAGGGTGCTGAGAGACTGAGTATAACCACTGTTTGACCAATAGCAAAAGTTTTTCGACCAGTATCTTCAATCAAGGTAGCTGCCAGGAAATTGGAATGCAAATGTGATTCTCGTATATAAAAAGGGGGGACAGACATGGGGCACTGAATTAAAAGCC
Organism: Cherax destructor; assembly: GCA_009830355.1. Lineage (NCBI taxonomy): Eukaryota > Metazoa > Arthropoda > Malacostraca > Decapoda > Parastacidae > Cherax > Cherax destructor. The sequence continues at coordinate 7,036 of WNWK01043370.1, forward strand.
AGTATCTCTGGCATGCATTCTGTCAGTAGTTTTAGAGAAGATTGTGAGGATAAAGATAGTGGAGCACTTAGAAGATTCTTTACAGAAAGCCGGCACCAATTTAGGGATGGAAAATCGTGTCTTACGACTCAGAAATAAAGGGAACATGCAGGGTTAAGGGAACAGAGGGTCAGGGTGTACCTGAATGATAAAAGGCAGAGATATAAGGCATGATATACCACAATGAGAATTATGAGGGGGATCCGCAGGAGTAGTGCTAGGACAGCTACTGTTAGCAATATATGTTAACGACCTATCAGTCCTGTGTGTCACTGCTAATGATGTAAAACTAAGAGCAGGAGAGATTACCGGTGAGCTGCGGGAAAACCTCAACACATTGTCAAACACATGGCTTCTAACAATGAACCCAGACAAATCCAGTGGTGAAGGGGAGAGAAGCTCGGACCCGGAGTACAGCATAGGTGGAGAGAAGCTGCAAATATCAGAGAACCAAGACGTAAATATAGCACTAAACATATTGCCATTATTACGTACAAACAGTATAACGTTATCGTCATATGCAAGAATAGAAAACTTCAGAAGAGCATTCAAGCACACTAACACAAAATCATTCAGAATTTTGTATCAACATCCGTGGCCTCAGATTATTCAACATGTTAAGAGAATATATCAGAAACACTGCTGGAACAAGTGTAGAAGTCATCAAGAGGAAACTGGACAAGTATCTTCACCAGGTGCCAGGTGCTGGGATGAATATGTGGGGCTGCAGGCCACCAACAGTAACAGACTGGTTGACCAGGCTAGCACCAGACGAGCCTGGCCCATGGCTGGGCTCCGGGAGTAGAAGGACTCTCGAAACTAATCAAAGGTATATCAAAGGTACATGCTAGGCCAATCACTGAGTACGCAGCCCCACCATTGGAGCCCACACCTGGCCAAGCACGTGCAGAATCTCGAAAAGGTCTAAAGGGTTGCAACCAGACTTGTATCAGAACTGAGAGGCATGCACTATAAGGAGAGGGTGAAGGAACTGTATCTGAAGACCTTAGAAGAGAAAGGACAAGGCGGGGAATGTGATTACGACGAACAAAATCTTAAGAGGATTTGATAGGGCTGATAGTGACGGACTGAATGAAGAGGACCAGGATCAAGGGGACGGAGGAGGAAGCTGAGGAGACAGATAAGCTGTTGGGATGTAAGGAAGTATTTCTTTAGTTTTTGGTTGGAAAGTGGGAGGACTTGGATGAGGTCCAAGAGGGTAGAAATCAAGGATGCCGATCAAGGTAGTCAAGACGGGAAAAGGGAAGGCGGCCGGAGCAGTCTCTCGACCCTCACAAATACAACCGGCGAACCTACAACAACAACAACTCGGAGAGTACGTACGTACACACACACGCGCGCACACACACACACACACACACACACACACACACACACACACACACACACACACACACACACACACACACACACACACACACAGAAATAGATAAGGTGGACAGAGACAAGATGTTCCAGAGAGGGGACACAGAAACAAGGGGTCACAATTGGAAGTTGAAGACTCCTATGAGTCAAAGGGATGTTAGGAAGTATTTCTTCAGTCATAGAGTTGTCAGGAAGTGGAATAGCCTAGAAAGTGACGTAGTGGAGGAAGGAACCATACATAGTTTTAAGACGAGGTTTGATAAAGCTCATGGAGCAGGGAGAGAGAGGACCTAGTAGCATTCAGTGAAGAGGCGGGGCCAGGAGCTATGACTCGACCCCTGCAACCACAACTAGGTGAGTACACACACACACACACACACACACACACACACACTCACTCACTCCCTCGCACTCACTCACACTAGAAGCACAACGTTAATTAATTTTGTTAATAGCATAACATAAATTCTAGAAAAAAAGGTCAGATCTTTAGAGGAAAAAGAATTTGCTGAACATTTTTACCTGGTGAACTTGTTGACTAATCTTGAAGAAGCGTCATATACATTTAATCTCTCATAATCAAAATATAATTCGTATAAAAATTACCAATATGCCAAACATATCGCTTATATTCGTGTTTAAATCTCGTTATCATTCCGTTATTCTCGTTCTTCGTATATAATCTGTGGAGTATAGCATCCTTGACGTATATGCTTTGATATCAGCAGCAGCGCTGTATGACCCTTGTGGGTTTATCGCTTAGTTATGATTATAATAATCTGAGATCAGCGGTGCCTATCTCAGCATCTTTCCACTTCAATTTGATTTTATCCCTCTATTAGAGATTAAAGTGTCTGACTGGTGCTTTAAAGGTGACATGCAACCTCAATGACAGCCCTTAAACCTAATAAAAACAAGATGTTAAACATTTTCATAAACAGATCCTAAGCCTTTTAATTTTAGAAGCCTAATTAACGTTCTGGTAAACACGATATTTTAATAACCAGATTAAATCCCTCTATATTAAGCCATCGGTGATGAATGTTGCAACGAGGAGAAGGCTTGAGGCAGTGGAGATGTCATGTCTGAGGTCAATGTGTGGTGTGAATATAATGCAGAGAATTCGGAGTTTGGAAATTAGGAGGAGGTGCGGGATTACCAAAACGATTGTCCAGAGAGCTGAGGAGGGGTTGTTGAGGTGGTTTGGACATGTAGAGAGAATGGAACGAGACAGAGTGACTTCGAGAGTGTATAAATCTGTAGTGGAGGGGAAGGCGGGGTAGGGGTCGGCCTAGGAAAGGTTGGAGGAGGGTAAAGGAAGTTTTGTGTGCGGGGGGCTTGGACTTCCAGCAAGCATGTGTGAGCGTATTTGATAGGAGTGAATGGAGGCATATGGTTTTAATACTTGACGTGCTGTTGGAGTGTGAGCAAAGTAACATTTATGAAGGGATTCAGGGAAACCGGCAGGCCGGACTTGAGTTCTGGAGATGGGAAGTACAGTGCCGGCACTCTGAAGGAGGGGTGTTAATGTTGCAGTTTTATAACTGTAGTGTAAAGCACCCTTCTGGCAAGACAGTGATGGAGTGAATGATGATGAAAGTTTTTCTTTTTCGGGCCACCCTGCCTTGGTGGGAATCGGCCGATGTGTTAATAAAAAAAAAAATAATTAAGCCATCGACTATTATTACGCTGTATGCCACATTAAATACCGTGAACAAATATATTGCAAGTGGTTGACCAGTTTTTGATGCTATGGTGTGTGAAGCTGTAAACAATGTAGTGTACGTGTTAATGTGGCAAGTGTGCTTACATACAGGCGGAGCTGTTATATCAACACTATATCTCGCCTCTTGCTTTAGTGCTGTGTGTGTGTGTGTGTACTCACCTATTTGTGGTTGCAGGGGTCGAATCATAGCTCCTGGCCCCGCCTCTTCACTGATTGCTACTAGGTCCTTTCTCTCCTGCTCCATGAGCTTTATCAAACCTCGTCTTAAAACTATGTATGGTTCCTGCCTCCACTACGTCGCTTTCAAGGCTATTCCTCTTCCCGACAACTCTATGACTGAAGAAATACTTCCTAACATCCCTTTTTCTCATAGGAGTCTTCAACTTTTCCAATGTGACCCCTTGTTTCTGTGTCCCCTCTCTGGAACATCTTGTCTCTGTCCACCTTATCTATTCCTCGCAGTATTTTATATGTCGTTATCATGTCTCCCCAAATCCTCCTGTCCTCTAGTGTCGTCAGGCAGATTTCCCTTAACCTTTCTTCGTAAGACAATCCCTTAGCTCTGGGACTAGTCTTGTTGCAAACCTTTGCACTTTCTCTAATTTCTTGACGTGCTTGACCAGGTGTGGGTTCCAAACTGGTGCGTGTGTGTATGTGTGTGTTTACGCACCTATTTGTGGTTGCAGGGTCGAGTCATAGCTCCTGGCCCCGCCTCTTCACTGATCGCTACTAGGTCCCTCTCTTTCTGCTCCATGAGCTTCATCAAACCTCGTCTTAAAACTATGTATGGTTCCTGCCTCCCTACATCACTTCCAGACTATTCCACTTCCTGACAACTCTGTGACTGAAGAAATACTTCCTAACATCCCTGTCATTCATCTGAGTCTTCACCTTCCAATTGTGACCCCTAGTTTCTGTCCCCATCTCTGGAACATCCTCTGTCCACCTTGTCAATTCCTCGCAGTATTTTATATGTCGCTATCATGTCTCCCCCAACCCTCCTGTCCTCCAGTGTTATGAGGCCGATTTCCCTTAAGCTTTCTTCGTAGGACATTCCCCATAGCTCTAGAACTAGTCTTGTTGCAAACCATTGCACTTTCCCTAATTTCTTGACGTGCTAGACCAGGTGTGGGTTCCAAACTTGGTGCTGCATACTCCCGTATGGGCCTGATGCAGTGGCGTGCAGAGGGGAGGGGGGAAGGGTGGTGGCGGGCATCCAAATTGGAGGGCATCCAATTAGAGATGGAAATAAGATAGTGATTTTGAAATTTCAGCGGTGATGAATAAATTTTGGAGGCTCACCCACTACAGAGGCAGTGGTTAGCCCTTTATTCCTTTAACATTGTGTACCCTTTCTGTCCAGAAAATGGTGTCTCCCCATGGGAGACACCATGGGATTGCGGGTTAAATTCGAGGAGCCAGTTGCTGGACCAGCCTTGCAACCTGTCGGTCTCTCTGTAGTCCCGCCTGATACTCATCCGATTTAATTCTCCTCATTAACTTCCATCATCTGCAAACAGGGACACTTCTGAGTTTATTCCTTCCGTCATGTCATTCACATATACCAAAAGAACACTGGTCCTAGGACTGACCTGTGGAACCCCCCCTCGTCACAGGCGCCCACTCTGACACCTCGTCCCTACCGCACTCTTGCCGCCCTGTCAAGTATTCTTTCAAGTATTCTCTGATCGATTCAGTGCCTTTCCTGTTATGCGTGCCTGATCCTCTAGCTTTTGACTAATCTCTTGTGAGGAACTGTGTTGAAGGCCTTCTTGCAGTCCAGAAAATACCATCTACCCACACCTCTCGTGTCTTACTTCCGTTACGCTGCGTTGTATGATCCTTTTGGTCATAAAAATCCAGTAGGTTTGTGACACAAATTTCCAGTCCCGAAACCGTGCTATTGTCGTTGATAAGTCACTTTCAGGTGGTCCCCACCTTCTGATAATCAACTTTATACTATACATGCTGACACTGGTTTATGGTTTAATGTCTTTCTGTCCCCTTTCTTAAAAATTGTGACTATATTTGCGTCTTCTGTGTGTGTGTGTTCCCCCAGTTGAGTTGTGGGGTCCAGTCTCGGCTCCGGGGCCCCCTAAAAAATTAAATCAACCTTTTATGAAAAAGGGTTTTTGTGTCTGTATCTTGAAGCAGTACAAGAGCCAGAACACGAGGCTTTTCCATGTCGTGTGCATGCAAGCTTTCTCCCGTTTTCTGTGGGTAAGACCTATTTCCCTAAAATATTCTAAAACCCAGAAATTGTCCAGAATTTACCATAATATATTCATAATTATGACAACTTTTTTTCAGTTTTTTTTTTTTCAGGCAATGGTATAATTTTATATATTGATTCGGGGGACTTATCTTCATACATGCAACAATAATTTACACGTTTTTAAACCCCTTTTTGGGTTTAAAACCATAATATTTATTTTTTGGAAAAAAATATTTAACAATAGATGTTACAATATTACTGTTTTTAATACACGAGGAACATTATCAATATCTCATGTGTTCTTTTAGCAGTAACGGTAAGGATGGGAGTAACGGGGGAAGGATAGGGTAACTTGGGTGGGGTAGGAGTAACGGGGGGATAGGTAACGGGAAGGATGGAGAATTGGGTAAGGATAGGGAAACTTGGGTAAGGATGGGGGTAACTTGGGGGATAGGGTAACTTGGGGGATGGGGGAACAAGGATGGGGTAACTTGGGTGGATAGGGGTAACTTGGGGGGGATAGGGGTAACTTGGGTAACATAGCAATAACTTGGGTAACATAGATAACGGGGAAGAATAGGAGTAACTTGGGGAATAGGGTAACTTGGGTAAGCATAGGGGTAACTTGGGTGGATAGGGTCTTGGGAAGGATGGGAGTAACTTGGGTAAGGATAGATCTTGGGGTTATAGGAGTAATTTGGGGGGCATAGAAAAACTTGGGAAAAGGTAGGAGAAACGGGGAAGCATAGTAACTTGGGTAAGAATAGGAGTAATTTGGGGAGAATAGCAGTAATTTGGGGGAGAATAGGAGTAACTTGGGTAAAATAGGGTAATTTGGGGAAGGTAGGAGTAACTTGGGTAAGCATAGGGTAACGGGTAAGCATGGTAACAAGATACCACCCGGGCACACACGTCAGGGAACAAAAAGTGACAGAATATTGCAGTCAAAAACTTCACGTAAGGTGGGGGTTTCCCTTTTTTAAAAACGAAGCTACCTCTCACTTCCTTGGATCAAACCGGTTACCTCTCATTCTCCCCGGGGCCGATGGTCCTACGGTTTATCGCTTTTCTGGAAAATAAAAAGCATAAAAAAAGTTTCTTTGCTGCCTCTGTCTCTTCCTGTTTATCAACAAGACCCCTTCAAAGGCTCCTTTTCGGGCGAAGAGGTCTTGGTCTAAGGGGAAATTTGCCTTTTTTGGGCTCCTTCCTCAACCGAACCTAAAAACCCCCCAACTTCCCTTCTCTACCCCCCCCCCCCTTTTTTTTCCCCTTCCACCACCCAATTTCCCTTTTTTATCCCACCCCCTTTTTCCCCTTTCACCACCCCCCCAACCCCCCTTTTCCCCCCCTCCCATATGGGGCCCCCGGGGGGCACCCCTATGGCATTCGGTTTTGGTTGGGAAGTGTAAAAGGGTTTCCCCAGGTGTGGTGTTTTTGCCGTGGAATCTAATTTTTCGGGGGGGCCCTGTTCCCAGGATTTCCAAAAAGGGGGGGTGTCCTGCAGGTGACGGGGGTTTCCCCGAGGCTGCCTGTCGGTTCTGGGGGGGCAGGGGGGGTAGCGTGGGGGTTTTTTCCCCCAAACCAACCCTTTTTTGTCCATGGGTCCCGGGAGTGGGGTTTTATTCGGCGCGGTTTACTGGCGTGAAGGGTAGGGTATCGGGGTTCCACGCTGCATCTGCACTGCTGGCGGTCATCACGAGGTCCCCCGGGGGAGGGGTTTGGCCCTTTTATGCCTTCTAGTGACTGCCCCCTTTGCTCCCCTCTTTTTTTTTTTTCTTAACTTCTTTTTTTTTTTTTTTTAAAATAATAAGAAAGAGGATCACTATTTGGGCCCAGCCTGATAACCCCCCTCCTCTCAGGCCCCTTTATGTTACTCATCCTTTTCTGACCGGCTTCATTATTGGGGCCCTTCTCCAGACTTTTTTTATACCTCTGTATTTCTGTTGGTGATGTTTGTCGCCCCCAGGGAGGCCCCCCATTTCTGCTAGTGACTGCCTCTTGACCCTTTTGTGGTCCAGCCCTGAATACAGTGGACAATTTTAATCGCCCACCTGCCTCAGGTCAGGGGCCCCCCGGTACTACGCCTAAACGTTCCAGCCATTTGCTGACGACAGTTCTTCGATGTCTGTTCATTCCACCCAAAAACGACCTACGCGACACCGTCCTTTACACCGTTTCGACGCAGTGGATAAACTTTTTTTCCACAAATGACATCTCCCCAATGATTATCTTTCTGCCCCAGTATTGGTAAAAATCTTTTTTTAATATTAAAATATTCTTTAGTTTCAACATGCACGCGGGTTTCAGTTCGAATGGAAAAGCCATGATCTTTTCCCATCTTATTTATTGAAGCTTAATCCGTTCCAAGCACCATCTCAATTCTTAAGGTTTTTACCGTGTACCATTGTACAAGTGATTTTCTATCTTGGGGGATCATATTTGGAGCAATTTGTCCTTCAAGACCTTCCCCAAATTTTAAAAAAGGGGTAAAATCCCGCCCTCGTGGGGGGGGCGCTTTACCCTAACATCGCCCGCAACCTTTTACTGCTTTAACTCCCGTCCTCCCCTTTTTACGCGACCATCGCCACTGGTCTGTTGGCCCTACTTAAACAGTGTCAAGATTGCTGGCGTTTCAGCATCTTCTAAATACTGGATCTACGGCGGGGTGCCCGGTCCGGGGGGCCACGGTTCCATCTTTAAGTCTTTCCCCCTTTTTTTAGTTACAATAAACCTCATCCTTCTTTTTCCCCGATGTCAATTTATACAACACAACCCGCACAAAAAAGGAGCTTACGACGACGTTTTCGGGGACTTTGGGCCATTTCAAAGTCACACTAACACGAACAGGTAGAAGGGGGATTTATAGGTCAGCAGACGGGGGGCAAAGGAAGGGGGGGGATAAAAGGGGAATAGTAGTGGTAGGGAGAAGGGCACGCAAAAAATGGCGGCCCCCATAGGGTAAGGGACAAGAACAAGAGGGGAAAAAAAAGAAAAAAAAATAAAGAAGAACAAAAACAAGGAAACAAAAACCCAGTCCGGTATTTTTTTGTTATTTATGTCAGTTTATCTTAATGAAAAAAATCCTTTCAAGAAAACCGAAGGCTTTTCTTATGCTATGGCTGTCTCTCCCTC
>WNWK01043371.1:0-15533 GCA_009830355.1 Cherax destructor
TGGCTTAGTAGAATATTTTCACACAGATTGACTGGCTTGGAATCTTGTGACAAACTAGCACAGCAAGGTAGAAGCTGGCTTAAGCCTAGGCTGACGTAACTGGTGGTGGCTTTACTGGCTTGAATGGGACTCTCCCCTCACTGGCTTACTCGTACAGAATTTGCAAAACCCGGGTCAACCCCTCGTAGGTTTTAGCAAAATTAACAAGTAAGGCACTTAGCTGACCAGGAGATACTGTAGATATGTAGACTTCTTTGATGTAGGAGCTGGTAACGTGGTCGGTCTGGAGGCTGTTTGCTTGCTTGAAGTCTATCTCTCTATAACATCGTAATCGATAAAAATTACGGCACACCGCTGCTCACCACTTGTCGCGTGGGTCTTGGGAGAGATAATAGGAGGTCAAAGATACTCCTTGTTGGATGGTTACGGTATATTTACAGTAAGTGAAGGAGAGTCCAGCACACCGTCTGTCTCGCCTGTAGGTCTAACGTCAGTGAGAGAGAGTGCCTATGAGAGGCTGTGCACATGCGCTGAGCCTCTGACGTCAGCGGGTACCGTGACGTCACACGCAAAGGGACCAGCTGTATAAAAGGAAAGATACACTACACAAGTGTATATATGATACTGACACAACAAATTTCTCTTTTTAATTGAATATATTGATTTCTTAACTGCCCATCCCCTCTTTTGATACACCTTTATATTCTTTTCTTTTGACCAATGAGATGTTTTAATCTAGTGTTTATCCATTTGGGATCAATTTTGGTTGATCTAATTCCCCAACTTGAAACATTAGTTGTCTGGGCAGCTAGAACTATCCTCTGAAAAACATCGTATTGGCAACCAACACCACCTACCTGACCCATAGTCAGATTGTTACAATTTAGCCCACCCAGGTAATTTTTCACTCCCATGAAATCGGCCAAGTGGAAGTCTGGGACAGAGACTTGATTGTAGTTATTTGGGTAATTTTATGATACTATATTGAAACTAGGTGATTTGTGATCACTTTCCCTAAGCTTATCATTAACCTAAAGATTATTAATTAGTGATTCATTGTTGGCGAGAACCAAGTCAAGCAGATTGTTTCCTCTAGTTGGTTCTGTCACAAACTGTTTTAAAAAGCAATGCTTGAATCGTATCAAGAAAGTCACTAGACTAGAAATTTCCTGTCATATTGTTCCAATCAATTTTTACCTAAAGTTCAAATCTCGCATTAACATGACATTTTCATATCTAGACACCTTATGAATTTCCTCCCATAGCAGCCAAAATTAATTTGTCTAACACAACAATTTAAATTATCTCTGACTAATACATCGCCATTCCACCACCCTTCCTGTTGACTCAATCAGTGTGGAATATTTTATAGCCATGTATATGGCATTCAGAAGACATTTCTCTATCTTTCAGGTTGAACCAGGTCTCCGTTATAGCAATACTACCTATATTACCTGCACATGCATGTAATGTTAGCTCATCTATCTTATTTCTTAGATTCCTACTATTAGTATATTAAACCTCAAGGGAACTAGTCACTCTCTGCCTTCTATTGTCGCTCTTTGTTTGTTGATTAATTGCTTTGCCAATACAAGCAACTTTATTTTGAATATTGTCTATGAAACGTATTCTTGAGGTATCCTCGTAATATCCGCTGTTTTCAACCCTTGTACTGCAGCTTAATTGTTTTCCACACACACCCATACCTCTATACTCTATCAGTTTAAAGTCCTAAACAAATCAGCAATGGCCTCCTCAAACGAGTTAGCTAATGCAACCACTCTGGCCCAGCACAGATGTACCCCATCCATTGTATACATATCACGTTTGCCATAAAATTTGTCCCAGTTATCAATGAATGGGATTGCAAATTTCTTGCACTACCTGTCTAGCTAGCAATTTACACCAATTGTCCTAGACATTCATTCATTGCCCACTCCCCTTCTAGGCAAAATGCTAATTACATCTATGGCTGACTTGTACTTATCCAGCAGCTCTTGTCTCCTGCCCTTCCCAATATCATTTCCACCAGCACTTAGATACATGATGGGCTTGTTCGCATTACCTGACATATTATTATTAAACCTGTTGACTATGTCATCAACACCTGCTACTGGAAAGCACACTCTCTGTCCAATGATCCAATATCTGTTAAAAAGATAGGGAGTTAGTGGTACCTTTAACCTCGCTAACCACTGAAGTACACTCATCTTGGAGAACAGAGAATCGATTTTCTACCTTCAGATCTTCTCTATTAATCTTCCTTATCTTTATTCTTCTACCTTTAGTAGAGACCACATTCCACTTGATGGGGTTGTCACTCGTCAACTCACTGTTGGTAACCTTTTCCTCCACACCGACTCCATCTTTTGCACTCTTACTCCCAAATCCATCTAGGCGAATTTTCAGCCTCCTATTTTTCTCTTGTAGAAGTAGAACCTCCTTCTTCAGCACTTTAACCTGAGATTCCAAAACACTAGATGTCACTAGATGTCCTAGATGTCTGGGGGAACCCCCAGACAGCTAAAAGAGGATGATCTTTAGTGACCCCTGGCTATTAACCCCCCTCATCTGTTTACAAGTACAGCATCAACTAAAGACCTAAATTATTACAATGACTTTGTTGGAAAACTTTCTGTGATTAATCCTACTGAGCAATAGTGAATTTTTAAAAGTATTAAAGAAGTTTAATTCTGGGAAGCATCTCTCATCCCTTTAATCTATGCCTGTTACTTACCTCTTGTGAGGGATTAGCTGGCATTGCCCCTTATTTAAGTAATAAATGTATGGATTTTATAGAAAGAAATGATTGATAATGTTATGAATGAAAAAAAGTTGAATGTCCTAGCCCTAAGCGAAACAAAGCTGAAGGGGGTAGAGGAGTATTACGGACACAGGTAATAAATGGCCTTTTGACATGGTCGTAATGGGTTGGAGCGAAAATAAACACAGCAATAGTATTTAACTTGTATTTTCCTTCACTAATTATATATATATATATATATATATATATATATATATATATATATATATATATATATATATATATATATATATATATATATATATATATATAAACTATGTACAATAGTTGAAATATAAGTGTACCACACGGTGGTCAAGGCAAAGACAAAAATCTGAAAGAGAGAGAACCGTGCTCAACCAGCAGCTATGCGAGTCTGGCAAGGGCTGACTGTGAGTGAAACTATGTCACCTCAGCACTTTGCAGGCCCACCTGTGAATGGTTAATGAACCAAGGGTTTGGTGATGGGGCCCCATCATCAAATCAACGACTCGGTTCAGCCAATTAACATGCGAGTTTAACAATGACAAAGGTGACGTGGATACCACTCGCGGTTTGTCATTGTAATTCCTGCATAGAGCTGCTTGTGGAAAGTTGTCTGTCTTTTGGCTGCTGCTTAGCCTAGACAACTGTGGCGTGCACTAAACACTACTCCTTTGTATATAGTGTACATATGTGTAAACAGCACTTTGTTATAATTGGTGAAGGAAAAGACAAAAGTCTTATATAATCACAATTACTTGGTGAAGGAAAAGACAAAAGTCTGGAATTAATCTAACTGATTTTTGAAGGAAATATAATTTCAATACATCTTCTACTGTGTTTCTTTGCTCCAAGCTCCCTTTTACACTCAGGTTAACAGGCCAATTGAACCTGAGGTTGTAATAGGGAGGCAGCCTATATGGGAGTGTGTACATGCTCCGAATAATGTGTAACATACTCTTTACATGCCACACCCCTACCTCAAAAGGGCTCTAATAGCCAGGACTAGGCTTCCACCTCCATGGGTAGAGTGCCGTCATGGGACTGAACAATAATGGAACCGCCTTTCCTCTCAACTATCCAACTAATTAGATAGACTTTTCTCGAGACATAAAGTCAAACTCTAAACTAGAGCGAGACCGCAGACAGTAGGGCTAACATGGGTTCAAGACACCTGCGGACGGTAGCGGAATATCTGCTCACTAAACCGCCCCCCACCATTAACAATTTGGCTTCAGGAAAAATAAAAGCACTAACGATGCAATAGTAAAAATGATAGATCTGCTTTACACAGGACTAGAAAATAAGGAATATCCATTAGGACCTTTTATTGACGTAAGGAAAGCTTTCGACACAGTAAACCACGGCATCCTACTCCACAAACTTGACCACTATGGAATAAGAGGTCATGCACTAGCATACTTCAAATCCTTCCTCACTAATAGGTATCAGTATGTCACCATTTTAAGACATCCTCCACGACACGACCACTTGACACCAGAGTACCGCAGGGAAGTGTCCTTGGTCCCCTGCTCTTCCTCTTATACATCAATGATCTTCGCAATGTATCACACCTGAAACCAATACTCTTTGCTGACGACACGACTTATGTCATCTCCCACACAAATATTGCCACACTTAATACCATTGTTAACAACGAATTAATAAAAATATCAACATGGATGACAGCCAATAAACTTACACTCAACACTGATAAGACCTTCTATATTATGTTTGGCAACAGAGCAGGTGATGCACAATTAAACATTAAGATCAACACTACACCTATTGCTAAACATAACGAGGGCAAATTCCTGGGCCTTCACCTTGACAGCAGCGTGAAATTCAGCACCCATATCCAACACATAACACAGAAAGTGTCCAAAACTGTGGGGATCCTCTCTAAGATACGGTATTATGTACCACAATCAGCCCTACTCACACTATACTATTCACTCATCTATCCCTACCTCACATATGCCATTTGTGCATGGGGATCAACAGCAATTGCCCACCTAAAGCCAATAATAACCCAACAAAAGCCGCAGTAAGAATTATCACGCAATCCAACGCTAGGCAGCACCCCTCCCCCACTCTTCAAAGACCTAAACCTACTCACTGTTCAGAACATCCTTACTACTCTGCTATTTACATTTATAGAACCATTAATTCCAACTTTAACCCTGAGCTAAAACACTTTCTTGACAGTTGTGACAGGACCCATAGACATAATACCAGACATAAACATCTCTTTGACATTCCCCGTGTCCGACTAAATCTATACAAAAATTCAATGCGCATAAAAGGGCCTAAAATCTGGAACTCCCTGCCTGAAAACTGTAGAACTGCAGACACAACCTCCATTTTCAAAAGCACCCAACCGGTAGCTAACCACATGGAAACTACTTTATCTTGCACATATCCACAGCAAAAGACACTTACTGATATCTGTGATTCCCCTTAATTCCACATGACTAACCAAAATTCTAATACAACTATTGCTTCATAATTCTTAAGCTAGTCATAAGTTTGCCTAAGACACTCCAATATAGAAACGGTATTATGCCAATACATCACCTTTACCATTAATACATAAACTAATTGTTAAATTCTTTAAACTAATTGTTTAATTCTTAAATGTTTGAATTTCAGTACCTCAATATTGTAAACCTAGCTAATCACTACAATTACCTAACCTTACTATCAGTACAATCATTGTGTCACTATTGAGTAAGACCTATCATACGACTGCCTGAAAAGCCTAGGCATACCTAGGCATATTATTGGCCATCTTGTAGTATCTACTTCATAAAATGTACGTTACTATAAGTACACCCCACTCTGTATATTACTAGAAATAAAGAATTTGAATTTGAACATTATTTTATATATACAAAGGGAGGGAAAAAAGAGCTATTTTACCCATATAGTCTCTAACACATCCTAACCTATATTTAAGTACGATAAAGAGAAGCAGCCAGCTTATTATCTTTGCCAGCAATGTATAATATACATCTGAACCCATTGATGTTGTGTGTCTACAAGAGTGCAGAGTACCTGAAAAGTCCCAACCCCATAAATTGCCCTCATTTGTTTCATATAACCTCAAATCTTAATAAACTATGTATTTTATATATTAAAAAATCACTTCCCCATCAACTTCTTGCAAATAAGAAAACGGTGGGACTTCAATTTCATGTCATGATGACTTAGTCGGCCATGTTACAGAGTGGTATAATTCCTACGAGTATTCCTCTGTTGAGACCTTAAACAATGACCTTGTAAGCAATATTCAGAACTACTTAGAACCGCCACCGAAACTTCTTGGTACTCCAAACCCAACTAACTTCTATAATAATCATACATCCTACAAAATTCATACCTACTACATTGATCCTAAACATCGAACATTGAAACGTACTGCTCGCAGATTAGGCTTAGCCTATAGAAAATATTGTACCCCGGAAATGATGAAGCTCTTTCAAACTGCCCTTGCTGCTGCGGCAAACAGTCTGGGAAAAATTTGTCACTGGTCTCAGTGCTCACACCCCACCTAGCTAGCATGGAGGGATATAAATAGAATTATGGGTAACAGAACTGGGCAGATCGCGCACCCTCATCCCTTACATAGGGCGAAAGAGTTAGTCAGTGCTTGGACTGATACAACTAGCTGTACACCATTGGAAGGTTAGCATAGGCACCACTGTGACCACAAATGTAATTTTTTACCGATGAATCTCCCGCTAGCGTGGCCGTGCTAAATATACCTAGTTGGATTAATTTTATTGTAGCCAACTGGCCTAATGGCTAACGCATCGGTCTGGAGTTTTACGACTCACTCACTGCGAGTTTATTTCCCATCCGTCCCCGTCCCCGCCCGTACCGTAGACTTTTTGCAATCGTGTCATTACGATCTCTTAAGTCGTTCCCAGTACCACGGAGGCGAAATTAACGGACAAATATGATGCAAGGGAGACACTGATTTGTTTAATGCTCAACAAGGAAGATGACTGTAACATTCTTTTCACAAACTTTGAGCTCGAAGCAGCACTAAATAAGAGCAGCTCCACGTCGCCTGGAGAGGATGGTATTGATTACACCATTCTCAGACTGCTATGTCGAGTACCTGGCAATCCTTTGCTTAAATTATTTAACATGAGCTATGCAACTGGGGAGCTCCCTAAATCTTGGTCCAATAACCTCATCATTCCCATTCCAAAGCCCATCCAACAAAATGCATTTCGCCCAGTATCTCTGACTAGCTGCTCATTTGAATGATTCTAAATCGTCTCATGCACAGAATCAAACAGTTTTTATCTCCCCATTTGCATGGTTTCATGCATGGAAGGAGCGTGCATCATAGCATAACCACTTTTCTTACCCTGAACACTGACAGCTCATACACTATCTTCCTTGACTTTAAATCTGCTTTTCATGTAGCTAACAGACATGTAATCATTAGTGAACTTGCCAAAATGGATGTTGGAGGATGGTTTCTCCGCTGGATTAAAGGCTACCTGCCCAACAGAAAGTCTGTGTTGTTCCAGGGGCATAGAAGTATAACTAAAGACTTTGAATTAGGAACCCCACAGGGAGGTGTGCTCAGTCCCACCTTATTCAATATTCTAATAAATGCCTTACTTATTGATGTGCCTAGCCAGCCCGATTATTATATGATTAGCTTTGCTGATGATATAATGATTCACACCAACGGATTCTCCAACACCCAAAACATCCTTAACCATGTACTAGCCTCGTGTCAGGACCTGGGGTTGATAATCTCTACTGATAAAACACAGATACTCAGTAGGTGTTCTCGACAGAGAGGCGCAGTTCGCCAGTTCCAGCTGCATGATGGGTCTCGACTAGAATATGTAACCAGGTCCCATTACTTGGATCTGTTGTAACGAGACTGTCGTCAATACAAAGAAAGATTGAGAGCACTTATAAGTGTGGAAGATTTTCATCCCAGGTATGGTGCTAATAATAAAATTGTGAAAACTATGTATTTTGCTTATATTAGATCATTGGTTGATTATGCCCCGCCAATACTTGCTCTTGTGTCTGACTGGAAGTTTGGAGGGCTGGAAAAAATGCAGAACTAAGCAATGAGGATCATCCTAGGATGCCATTGTACTACCAAAATTTTAAATATGCAGAAAGAACTTGATATTCCAAGCAACAGAGATCGTATTACTGAAAGAAATGTCCTCATTGGGGTCTATATGCTCAGACAAGCCCATTCAAACCCTAGCACAGAAGCCCTCCAATCTTTCCTCTGTACTGGTGAACACTCCTCCAGATGAATCGAAAACACTGGTACTGACCTCCGCATGAACCAGATACATGATCTATGTCAAGTAATTCAACAGCGGCACTTTTTTGGTCCATGGGAAGTTACCCAATTCCAAACTACCATAACTCCATTTGACCCTCCCCCCCCAAAAAAAAAAAAAAAAAAAAAAAAATATTAAATCACAACCAAAGCTTCGCCTTGAAACCAAATAAGATGGCTTAAGCTATATTGATAACTTAGTCAACCAGCTCACTCTTTCACTACCAGCTGTACCCATCCACGGGTGCAGCTGGTAGTGCTGCTGTTGTCATACAGAGTGATGGCTCTAGAAATTGGAGCACTCATCAATAACTGGTCCTTTACCCTTCAAACAGAACTGTTTGTCATACTCCTTGTGCTCAAGTGCGTCCATGAATCGAAGGTTGACACTTTAATTGTAACTGATTCTGTATAATCTATAAATGCTCTCAACTCATTAAGTATAAATTGTGGCATGCTTGTGTCAGAAGCCAGACACAGGTATGCTAGGATTCTAGACAGTGGAGTCAGAGCGCACCTTCTGTGGATTCCATCTCACATGGGTCTTCAGATGCATGATAGAACTGATGAATTAGCTCAGTTATATGCTTTCATAGAGAGAGTAGATTACAATCTTGGCTTGTCACTCAGCAGTTTGAGAATAATAATTAAAAAAAACTTCGACGGAACTTTACTGACTTAATCCTGGGGGAGATTGACACCAGTCAGTCCATCTATCTTCACTCTATCATGCAGGAGGAGCCACATGTCTATGGTGCGTCCTACAAAATAAGCAGACGCTTGGATGTCATTACCGCCCGCCTCCGGCTGGGTTACAAGTATCTTCGTGAGGTTAAATCACCACCACCAGATGTAGACCAAACGAAATGTAAACTTTGCCAGGTGGACTATTGTCACACCCTGCGTCATTATGTACTGAGTGCGATAAAATTAAGGAATTCAGAGACAACTCATTCAGAAATGTTCAAGATATGTCAAAGTATTTTATCCACAGTGGCATATTACAAACCATTCTGGAAAAATACCTTGATTTTGCTCACTGTACATAAAGTTAATATTTGCATTAATAATTCATTGTTATTGTGATCAGGTGTAGACGTGTGACTGGTCCATTACCTTTGTAACTTGTTCAGTTATCAAAACGTTGAGACCCAGTCCCTGGACCCATTATGTACCGCCCACAGTATGAGTATGGGTTGCATAATAAAGATATTAAACTAACTTATAAATATAGATAACACTTATTCCTTTAAGGCAAGCTCACCTCATTAAACTTTAGTTCAACTTTTAAGTTTAAATCTGGTGTTGTTCAGTGATTCCCACATATGTTCAATGATAATGGCGTTGCTTGATTCAATATTCTCAGTACTTTATTTGTATCGCCTTTGTTTATGCCCATCATCCATAAGTTGCATGTGTCTCATTCTTTAAGTGTTTGCAATAATGTGCTTAGTCATTTAAGGAGAATGCACATATACTTTATCAAAATTATTTCAACCATACAATGATTGTTTAACACTATTATTAACACGATTTAACATGTGCTATCACAAACCTTATAATGACAGTGATTATGCCACTCAGATTATTCACTAAAATTAATTTCGCGAAATGTTTTTACCAATACGTTTAACAGTTGTTATGTCATATTCCTAATGTGATAAATCTGTTTAACAAAAAAACGCTGTCACATCCACGATGTACGTTAAGTATAAAGCATTACCTTATTCCTAAGTTAGAATATAATGTTAACATGAAATACGACATTAACACAAACACTGCTTTAACTAATATGCACTTGGCTCTTTACCGCTAACATGTTATGTTGACGATGACTCACTAAGGTACTTTTGTTGAACAAGATATTTATACGAAGTCACGATGTGTACTAACGGAATAACTTTCCTTGATATATCACCGTAGATGATACAGTAGTGGGCACAGCTGTCACTGTACTTTGATAGTTATATCAGGAGCAGGAGTATGCTGCAGCCTCACCTAACCACTAAAGCAAAGCAGGTGACCACCTCCCCTGGATTACAGGATAAATGTTATTTAATTGTGAAGGTTCCTTTACATTTTAGACTTAATTTCACCTCCATATCTCTGGGTTACCATTTCCCACAGATTTTCAATGGAACTGCATCATCACTTGTGCCACCATTAATTATTCCCTAGTCCGTCTAAACGTGGAACTATCCTGCAACACTGCACGGCGTCCCTTCTCTCAGCTACTTCAACATAAGAGGAAGTAATTAATTTCCGCACGTGGCACTCTCTCATGTGTCACACAAAACCATTAGCTGGATGGTCCTCCTCTTTCCCACTGGTGGAATGTCAGTGTTACCACAAATACATTACCTCAATAAGCACTCACTTGACTTACATACATACAAATATCCTACGTCTTTCAGTTGAAGTTATGTTATTTTTTTTTACTTGGATAATCATTATTTTTTTACTCATGCTATTCTCTACTCTCCACGAATTGTAAAAGCTCTCCCTCATAACCACTTTTAAACCATTAAAACATATTCATTCCTTATTCTTTTGACAACACCCACTTGACGTTCATGAAACACACACACGCACAAACACCATTTTCAAGTTACGCCAACTTAACGAAGAAATTATTGCTTCACACTCAAATGCAAATTATGCAGCAACGCTCTGCTTTCCATGAGTTATAAAATATATTCCTCAGAACCTCTTTTAAACCATTAAGGACTCATTCATTTTTCTCACCAGCAACCACTTGACTCAAATGTTCAAAAAAACTCCCAACTGCAAGTCTACATCACCTTCATCAGAGTTAGGGTGAAACCTTAACGTGAAAATCATTATTCCTCTTCTTACCCCACCTTTTTAAAGGTTCCTTGACTGTGTGTGTACTCACCTAATTGTAGTTGCAGGGGTCGAGACTCAGCTCCTGGCCCCGCCTCTTCACTGGCCGCTACTGGGTCACTCTCCCTGCGCCATGAGCTTTATCATACCTCTGCTTAAAGCTATGTATGGAACCTGCCTCCACTACATCACTTCCCAAACTATTCCACTTCCCGATCACTCTGTGACTGAAGAAATACTTCCTAACATCTCTGTGATTCATCTGAGTCTTCAACTTACAACTGTGTTCCCTTGTTGCTGTGTCCCATCTCTGGAACATTCTGTCTTTGTCCACCTTGTCAATTCCTCTCAGAATCTTATATGTTGTTATCATGTCATGTGTATGTGTGTGTATGTTTGTGAAAGTATGTGTGTATGTGTGTGTGTATGTATGTGTGTGTACTCACCTGTGTGAGTGAACTCACATAATTGTACTCACCTAATTGTGGTTGCAGAGGTCGAGACTCAGCTCCTGGCCCTGCCTCTTCGCTGTCCGCTACTGGGTCTCTGCTCTCCCTGCTCCATGAGCTTTATCATACCTTGTCTTAACACTATGTATGGTTCCCGCCTCGACTATATCGTTCGCTAGAATATTCCACTTCCTAACTACTCTATGGCTGAAGAAGTGCTTCCTAACATCCCTTTGACTCATCTGAGTCTTCAGCTTCCAGTTGTGTCCCATTGTTTCTGTGTTCCCTCTCTGGAACATCCTCTCACTATCTACCTTGTCGATTCCCCGCAGTATTTTGTATGTCGTTATCATGTCTCCTCTAACCCTTCTGTCCTCCAGTGTTGTTAGTCCTATTTCCCTCAACCTTTCTTCGTAGGGCAGTCCCCTGAGATGTGGAACTAGCCTTGTCGCAAACCTTTGCACTTTCTCTAATTTCTTGACGTGCTTGACCAGGTGTGGGTTCCAGACTGGTGCTGCATACTCTAGTATGGGCTTGACGTACACGGTGTACAGTGTCTTGAACGATTCCTTGTTAAGGTAACGGATGGCTAATCTTAGGTTTGCCAGTCGCCCATATGCTGCCGCAGTTATCTAGTTGATATGTGTTTCCGGAGAAAACACATATCATGATGAGGTTTGTAGCCTTTGTCCACCTAGCCTGTACTCTGTCAGCGGTCTTCTTTGCCCTTCTCCGATCTTCATGACTTTGCATTTGGTGGGGTTAAATTCGAAAAGTCAGTTGCTAGACCAGATGTCAAGCTTGTCCAGGTCTCTTTGAAGTCCTGCTTGGTCTTCATCCTTTGTGATTCTCCTCATTAATTTCACATCATCTGCGAACAGAGACACTTCTGAGTCTATCCCGTCTATCATGTCATTGACATATACCAAGAATAGCACTGGTCCTAGGACTGACCCCTGCGGTACACCGCTCGTCACAGGCGCCCACTGTGATACCTCATCACGCACCATGACCCGTTGTTGTCTCCCTGTTAGATATTCCCTGATCCATTCCAGTGCCCTTCCTGTTATACCTGCTTGGTCTTCCAATTTCTTTACTAATCTCATATGAGGAACTGTGTCGAAGGCCTTCCTGCAGTCCAAGAAAATGCAGTCAACCCACCCTTCTCTCTCTTGCCTTACCTCTGTTACTTTATCATAGAACTCCAGGAGGTTTGTTATACATGATTTGCCTTCCCTGAATCCGTGCTGTCTGGTGTTGATTATCCTGTTCTGCTCCAGATGCTCCACCATTCTTTTCCTGATGATTTTCTCCAAGACTTTGCACACTATATACGTAAGTGACACCGGTGTGTGAGTGTGTGTGTGTGTGTGCACTCACATAGTTGTGGTTGCAGGGCTCGATTCATAGCTCCTGGCCCCGCCTCTTCACTGGCCGCTACTGGGTCTCTCTGCCTTCGCCGTGAGTCTTATCATACCTCTTCTTAAAGCTATGAATGGATCCTGCCTCCACTACATCGCTTCCCAAGCTATTCCACTTTCTGACCACTCTGTGACTGAAGAAATACTTCTTAACATCCCTGTGATTCATCTGAGTCTTCAACTTCCAGCTGTGCCCCCTTCTTGCTGTGTCCCATCTCTGGAACATTCTGTATCTGTCCACCTTGTCAATTCCTCTCAGTATTTTATATGTCATTATTATGTCCCCGCTTACTCTCCTGTCCTCCAATGTCGTCAGGTCGATTTCCCTTAACCTCTCCTTGTAGGAGATACCCCTTAGCTCAGGGACTAGTCGTGTTGCAAACCTTTGCACTTTCTCTAGCTTTTTTATGTGCTTGGATATGTGTGGGTTCCAAACTGGTGCTGCGTACTCCAGTATGGGCCTAACGTACACAGTGTACAGGGTTCTCAACGATTCCTTATTAAGATGTCGAAATGCAGTTCTTAGGTTTGCTAGGCGCCCATATGCTGCAACAGTTATTTGGTTGATGTGCGCCTCAGGAGATTTACCTGGTGTTATACTCACCCCAAGACCTTTTTCCTTGGGTGAGGTTTGTAGTCTCTGGCCCCCTAGACTGTATTCCGTCTGCGGTCTTCTTTGCCCTTCCCCAATGTTCATGACTTTGCACTTGGTAGGGTTGAACTCCAAGAGCCAATTCCTGGAGCAGTCCTGCAGCCTGTTCAGATCCCTTTGTAGTTCTGCCTGGTCCTCGTCCGATTGAATCCTTCTCATCAACTTCACATCATCTGCAAACAGGGACACTTCGGAGGTTATTCCTTTCGTCATGACATTCACAAATACCAGAAACAGCACCGGTCCTGAGAATGACCCCTGTGGAACACCACTCGTCACAGGCGCCCACTCTGACACCTCGCCACGAACCATGACTCGCTGCTGTCTTCCTGACAGGTATTCCTGATCCACTGGAGTTCCTTCCCTGTTACCCCTGCCTGGTCCTCCACCTTATGCACTAATTTCTTGTGTGGAACCGTCTCAAAAGCCTTCTTACAGTCCAAGAAAATGCAATCTACCCACCCCTCTCTCTCTTGTCTTACTGCTGTCACCCTGTCATAGAACTCCAGTAGGTTTGTGACACAGGATTTCCCGTCCCTGAAACCGTGTTGGCCGTCGTTGTTAAGCTCATTCCTTTCTAGGTGTTCCACCACTCTTCTCCTGATAATCTTCTCCATGAGTTTGCATACTATACATGTCAGTGACACTGGTCTGTAGTTAAGTGCTTCATGCCTGTCACCTTTTTTAAAGATTGGGACTACATTTGTTGTCTTCCATACCTCAGGTAGTTGCCCTGTTTCGATAGATGTGTTGAATATTGTTGTTAGGGGTACACATAGCGCCTCTGCTCCCTCTCTCAGGACCCATGGAGAGATGTTATCCGGCCCCGTCGCCTTTGAGGTATCTAGCTCACTCAGCAGCCTCTTCACTTCTTCCTCGGTCGCGTGTATTGTGTCCAACACTTGGTGGTGTACCCCTCGTGTGTGTGTGTGTGTGTGTGTGTGTGTGTGTGTGTGTGTGAACGAACAATAAAACAGTGAGAGGGTTCGCTGGTGTCTTCTCACACACATTTTTCAAGGAGATTCCTATATTACCATGTACAGGTTTATTCACTCTCATTCCATTACCATGTAATTCAAAATGTTTAGAAACAACAACATGGATTTCTTTCATCATCTCTTTCAAATGTTTTTACTATGCTATACGGCTTCTCAACTAATAAAGAAATAATTAGAAAAGTCATTGTTTATTGGTGAGTATTCACATAACACTAAAGAATATCATTCGACATAAACCAAGCAAACATGAAGAAATTATTGATCCACTGATGTTGTAGTGGAAGCCTTTGGAACTAAGATTAACGTGAATGCATTCACTAAAAGCAGGCATATGAACACGTTAATTTTATACATTACTCACAACCTGCTCCATCTAGTAAATATTAGTGAAGTTTTGTGTTAACAGCGTCTCCACTTTATGTTTTCTTATGGAGAGGGAACTGGGGCAAGGAGAGGCAACTGAACGCTAATTATTTGGGAATGGTCAGGTGGCAGGATTCGCGGACATTTATAAGGAAACTTTAAGTCGGTCACTGTACAGGTATTGATCTTTCTTTGCATACACTAGAAATCGTACAACTGCAATTGAAATTTGTAAATAATCCTATCAAGTTTTCTGCCAGTTGTACAATACGAATCTGTAATTCAAGACATTTAATGAGATGAAAAGCCCCTGCTAAGAAGATAAATAAGAATATCAAAACCCTTGATGTTAAAAATTTTAAATGAATTATTATGGATGAAATTTTTTTTTGGGAAAGGGGTATTGTTAAAGAAGGAAGGCGCACTATCCACTTTTTCTGCATTAAAAGACACTTTGGAACATGCATAAACTAATTAAGTTTCACAATTCTTCACCGACAAAGGAACAGACCTTCTGAATGAAAAAGTCGATTAAAGTGCATGTTTTTCAAACATTAAAACGTAAGATATGAACATATCCCACCACATACAACCTAAATTTTTTTTAAACCCCGTATTGGCATTGGGAAAAAACTTTACCCTTGTTCCATATTCTGTTTTTAGTAGAAAACGCCTTGGGGAGCCAT
>WNWK01043372.1:0-15533 GCA_009830355.1 Cherax destructor
TTTACTCCCGTACTCATGACACTAATCAAACCCAGCCCCTCCCCCTCATATATTTTGACAAACAATACATGGACACAGAGGGTATATATGCTCAGAGTGAGGTGTAATACTAGTGGTGGTAGAAGTAGTAGTGATATAAGTTGTAGTAGTAGTAGTAATACAATAAGGTAGAACAATCAACTCCACATGAGTAAAAGGGGATAAAAGCAATTACTTGGGTAGTATAAAAATGTCACATTAGTTGCATTTGTGTCCTTTTCCTTAACATATTGTCGGTAATTCTACCAATATTTATACAGCGGTTTTTGGTTGATGTGCACCTTAGGAGATGTGTCGGTGTTATATCACCCCAGGATCCTTTCCTTGAGTAAAGTTTGTAGTCTCTGGCCCCCTAGACTGTACTCCGTTTGCAGTCTTCTTTCCCCTTCCCTAATCTTCATGACATTGCACCTGGTGGGGTTTAACTCCAGGAGCCAGTTGCTGGACCAGACCTGCAGCCTATCAAGATCGCTTTGTAGTTCTGCCTGGTCCTCGTCCGACTGAATTCTTCTCATCAACTTCACATCATCTGCAAACAGGGACACTTATGAGTCTGTTCCTTCCGTCATGTCGTTCACAAATACCAGAAACAGCACCGGTCCTAGGACTCACCCCTAACCCCGCTCGTCACAAGCGCCCACTCTGACACCTCGCCACGTACCATGACTCGCTGTTGTCTTCCTGACAGGTATTCCCTGATCCATTGCAATGCCTTCCCTGTTATCCCTGCCTGGTCCTCCAGCTTTTGCACTAATCTCTTTTGTGGAACTGTGTCAAACGCCTTCTTACAGTCAAATAAGATGCAATCTACCCACCCCTCTCTCTCTTGTCTTACTGCTGTCACCCTGTCATACAACTCAAGTAGGTTTATGACACAGGATTTCTCGTCCCTGAAACCGTGTTGGCCGTCGTTGATAAGCTCATTCTTTTCTAGGTGTTCCACCACTCTTCTCCTGATAATCTTCTCCATGACCTTGCATACTATACATGTCAGTGACTAACAAAAAAAGGCACAATACCGTGACTGGAACAATACACACACAACCCGCACATAGAAGAGAGGAGCTTACGACGACGTTTCGGTCCGATTTAGACCATTTACAAAGTCATACTAACACGCAGAACAGGTAGAAGGGGTATTTATAGGCAGCAGACAGGGGAGGGCACAAGAGAGTGGTGGAGTAATAGGGGAAGTAGTAGTGGTAGTGGAAGTTGTAGTAGTGGAGTCAGTCATTTTCTGGGAGAGAGGAGCACTGCAATACAGCTGGCGGCCCGCATGGGGTAAGGACAAGAACACAGAGGGGAAAAAAATGTTGAAAATAAAATAAAATAAAGTAAAGAAGGACAAATACAAGGAGAAATACAGAAGAGAAAGAAAGGGGAAGAGATAGAAGGGGAAGGAATAGGTTAAGTCACGGGTGTTCTGAAGTTTGGATCATTTAACAATGTAATGGGAGAGGAAAGCATCAACAGAGACAAAGCCAGGGCTAAGATTCATACAGGGAAAGTTGTGTATAAGGGAGGATTCAACCAGACGGCGACTGTGAAAGTTAGACGTAGGGTAGACAGTTTTAGCAGAAGACCAATCAATAGGATGACTGTGATCTCTGACATGCCAGAAAAGAGCATTATTGGTATCGGCAAGCCTAACACTATTGTTGTGCTCCCTAACTCTATCAGAAAGAGATCGGCCAGTTTCTCCAAAGTACTGAAGAGGACAGGAGGAGCAAGAAATAGAGTAGACACCAGGAGAATCTATAGAGGGAGGGGAGGTATGAACTAGATTAGTGCGAAGAGTGTTAGTCTGGCGAAAGGTAAGTTTAATGTCTAAGGAACGTAGAGAGTTGTTGAGATTAGAGAGACCAGAGATGTAGGGAAGGCAGAGGACATGAGAGTTCCCAAGAGTGGGGAGTTTAGGAGAGAAGAAAGTCCGTTTGGCACGAGAGAAAGCAGAGTCTATGAAATGGGAAGGGTAGCTAAGACGGGAAAATGAATTATGAAGAGTGGAAATTTCTGCTTCAAGGAACTGAGGATCACAAATGCGGAGACACGGAGAAAGAGGGAGATAAGAACACTTTTCTTGACAGAGGAAGCATGATAAGAAAAGTAGTGAATGTACATGCCACTGTACATAGGCTTGTGGTACACGGAAAAGGCAAAACCTGTAACTGAGCGGTGGACATGAACATCAAGGAAAGGAAGCAAAGAATTAAATTCCCAATCAGCTTTAAACCTAATGGAAGAGGCAAGTTTGTTAAGAGCATCAAGAAATGGTTTTAAGAGACAAGAGTCATGGGGCCAAAGAGCAAAGATGTCATCTACATAGCGGAGCCAGAGTGAAGGACGTACGTCAATAGTGGGAAGAAGAACAGTCTCGAAGTATTCCATGTAAAGATTAGCAAGAACAGGAGATAGAGGAGAGCCCATGGCGACACCAAAGGTTTGAGAAAGAAAAGGAATTAGAGTCCACACAAAGGCGGATAAGATCAAGAAAGACATCAGTAGGTATAGGGAGATGAAGTAACCCTTCATTGGCCTTCTCTCTGAGAAAATTAAGGACATCATCAAGAGAGACATTAGTGAAGAGGGACTCAACATCATGACTAAGCACCTTACAGGTCGGGAGAGAGCGAACCCGTTCGATGAAGTCTTGAGAGTGACGAAGGTGGGCAGGAGAAAAAGTACCATGAAAGGGAGTGAGGGTTTTGGCTAGCCAAGAAGCAAGAGAATAAGAGACAGAACCTCTAGAAGATATGATGGGACGCAGAGGAATATCAGGTTTGTGAGTTTTGGGAAGGCCAAGGTCCAAGTCGGACCGAAACGTCGTCGTAAGCTCCTCTCTTCTATGTGCGGGTTGTGTATATCAGTAATACTGTTCTGTAGTTTAATGCTTCGTGTCTGTTTCCTTTTTTTTTAAATTGAGACTTCATTTGCTGTCTTCCATACCTCAGGTAGTCGCCCTGTTTCGATAGATGTGTTGAAGATTGATGTTAGTGGTACACATAGCACCTCTGCTCCCTCTCTCTGCACTCATGGAGAGATGTTATTCGGCCCTATCACCTTTGAGATATCCAGCCCGCTTAGCAGCCTCTTCACTTCTTCCTCGGTTGTATGTATTGTGTACAACACTTGATGGTGTACCCCACCTCTCTGTCTTTCGGGAGTCCCTTCTGTCTCCTCTGTGAACACTTCTTTGAATCTCGTGATGAGCTCCTCGCATACTTCGCAATCGTTTCTTGAGATCTCCTTTCCTTCCTTCCTCAGCCTGATTACCTGGTCCTTGACTGTTGTTCTCTTCCTGATGTGGCTGTACAACAGCTTCGGGTTAGATTTGGCTTTCGCTGCTATGTCATTCTCGCATTGTCGTTGGGCCTCCCTTCTTACCTGTACATAATTATCTATGGCTCTACGACTGCTCTCCTTATTCTCTTGGGTCCTTTGCCTTCTATACTTCTTCCATTCTCTAGCACACTTGGTTTTGGCCTCCCTGCACCTTTGGGTGAATCAAGGGCTCATCCTGGCTTTCTCGTTATTTCTGTTACCCTTGGGTATAAACCTCTCCTCAGCTTCCTTGCATATAGTTGTCACATATTCCAACATCTCGTTTACTGACTTCCCTGCCAGTTCTTTGTCCCTCTGAAATCCATGCAGGAAATTCTACATGCCTGTGTAGTCCCCTCTCTTGTAGTTTGGCTTCATTCGTCCTGCCCTTCCTGCTTCCCTCTCCACTTGTAATTCTACTATGTATTCAGAGCTCAGAACCACATGATCACTGGCCTCAATGGGTTTTTCATATGTGATGTCCTCAATATCTGCACTACTCAAGGGGAATACAAGGTCCAGTCTTGTTGGCTCATCATCTCTTTATCTCTGGTAGTGTCCCTTACGTGTTGGTACAAGAGGTTTTCCAGTACCACCTCCATCATCTTAGCCCTCCATGTTTCTTGGCCCCCATGTGGTTCCAGGTTCTCCCAGTCGATTTCCAAGCTAAGAACTACCTGTAGAATTGGACCATTATTGAGAGGAGATTCGTATACGGACGATGAACAGGAAATGAGTGAAATTCTAAAAGAACAGTATGAGTCAGTGTTCAGCAACCCACTAAATGACAGCAAGGTAGAAAATGCAGAAATATTTTTCACTCCAGCAGAAGGCTGCTGCAGACCACCTAACCGACATTAGTACAAATCCCATAGATTTCGAAAAAGAAATGGCCAACATGCCCACTCACTCAGCACCTGGACCAGATTCATGGAATGCTTTATTTATAAATCAGTGCAAAGTACCATTAGCAAGAGCCCTTAGTATTCTGTGAAGAAAGAGCTTAGATCTAGGTGAAATTCCAGAGGCCTTAAAGAGTGCAGACATAGCTCCTTTGCATAAGGGAGGTAGTAGAGCACTAGCTAAAAATTACAGACCAGTAGCCCTCACTTCTCACATCATAAAAATCTTTGAAAGAGTGATGAGACGGCAGATTACAAAGTTCATGGACCAGCACAACCAACATAACCCGAACCAGCATGGCTTTAGAGCGGGTCGATCATGCCTGTCACAGCTGCTGAACCATTATGACAGAATTACGGAGGCATTGGAGGACGACCAAAACGCAGATGTGATTTACACAGATTTTGCAAAGGCGTTTGACAAATGCGATCATGGAGTGATAGCGCACAAAATGAGGGCCATAGGCATTACGGGAAGGTAGGCAGATGGATTTTGAGTTCCTAACACAAAGAACACAAAAAGTAGTAGTGAACAGGGCAAGATCCAGCATCAGCGAGGTCAAAAGCTCAGTGCCCCAAGGCACTGTCCTGAGCACCTCTGCTGTTTCTCATCCTCATAGCAGACATAGATAAAAACACCCAGCACACTTTTGTATCATCATTTGCAGATGACACTAAAATAAGCATGAAAGTCACTACGGTAGAGGATACTGAAAAAATTTCAGGAGGACATAAGCAGGGTCTTCCAATGGGCAGTGGAGAACAACATGACGTTCAATGGTGATAAGTTTCAGCTGCTTAGGTATGGAAAAAATGAAGAACTCAAAAGGGAAAACTATATACAAAACGCAAGAGGGTCACCACATAGAACGAAAGGAACACGTAAAGGACTTGGGAATAATTATGTCTGCTGATCTGTCGTTTAAAGACCATAACAAGACAAAGATCACAACAGCCAGGAAGATGACGGGGTGGGTATTGAGAACTTTCAAAACAAGGGAAATAATGCCGATGGTGACACTATTCAAATCGCTAGTGCTCCCTCACTTAGAATACTGCTCAGTGCTGACGGCCCCGTTCAGGGCAGGAGAAATAGCAGAGCTGGAACAAATCCAGAGATCGTTTACGGCTCACATTGAGCCATTGAAACATCTAAATTATTGGGAACGCCTTCAAGTCTTGAACATGTACTCATTGGAGCGGAGGAGAGAGATACATGATAATATATACATGGAAAGTACTTGAGGCCTGGTCCCAAATCTGCACACTGCCATAACAACATACTGGAGTGAGAGATATGGGAGAAAGTGTAAAATAAACCCAGTGAGGAGCAGGGGTGCGGTGGGGACAATACGGGAGCACTGTATTAACATCCGGGGTCCCAGACTATTCAACATCTTACCAGAAGATATCCGAAACACGGCTGGAACCAGTGTAGAAGCCTTCAAGAGGAAACTGGACAAATACCTTCACCAGGTGCCAGATCAACCAGGCTGTGATGGATATGTGGGGCAGCGGGCCTCCAGCAGCAACAGCCTGGTTGACCAGGCAAGCACCAGACGAGCCTGGCCCATGGCCGGGCTCAGAGAGTAGATACTCTCGAAACTCTTCAAAGGTATATCAAAGGTATATCCTTGTGATTGAAGTCACCCATAATCAACAGCTTCGCCCTGCTCGCATGAGCCTTTCTGGCTCCCAGGCCACCGGGACTGTGTATACTCACCTATTTGTGGTTGCAGGGGTCGAGTCATAGCTCCTGGCCCCGCGTCTTCACTGATTGCTACTAGGTCCTCTCTCTCCCTGTTCCATGAGCTTTATCAAACCTCATCTTAAAACTATGTATGGTTCCTGCCTCCACTACATCACTTCCCAGACTATTCCTCTTCCCGACAACTCTGTGACTGAAGAAATACTTCATAACATCCCTGTGATTCATCTGAGTCTTCAGCTTCCAACTGTGACCCCTTGTTGCTGTGTCCCACCTCTGGAACATCCTGTCAATTGTCGATTCCTTTCAGTATTTTATATGTCGTTTTCATATCCCCCCTATCTCTCTATCTTCCAGTGTCGTCAGGTCGATTTCCCTTAACCTCTCCTCGTAGGACATAAATCTTAGCTCCTGGACTAGTCTTATTGCAAACCTTTGAACTTTCTTTAGTTTCCTTACATGCTTAGTTAGGTGTGGGTTCCACATTGGCGCTGAATACTTCAATAACGTACACAGTGTACAGGGTCCTGAATGACTCCTTATTAAGATGTCGGAATGCTGTTCTTAGGTTTGCCAGGCGCCCGTATGCTGCAACAGTTATTTGGTTGATGTGCGCCTCAGGAGATGTGCCTGGTGTTATACTTACCCCAAGATCCTTTTTCTTGAGTTAGGTTTGTAGTCTCTGGCCTCCTAGACTGTTATCCGTCTGTTGTTTTCTTTGCTCATTCCCAATCTTCATGACTTTGCACTTGGTGGGGTTGAACTCCAGGAGCTAGTTGCTGGACCAGGCCTGCAGCCTGTCCAGATCCCTTTCTAGTTCTGCCTGGTCCTCGTCCGATTGAATTCTTCTCATCAACTTCACATCAGCTGTAAACAGGGACACTTCTGAGTCTATTCCTCCCGTCATGTCGTTCACAAATACGAGAAACAGCACCGGTCCTTGGACTGACCCCTGTGGAACCCCGCTCGTCACAGGCGCCCACTCTGACACTTCGCCACGAACCATGACTCGCTCTTGTCTTCCTGACAGGTATTCCCTGATCCATTGCACTGCTTTCCCTGTTATTCCTGCCTGGTCCTCCAGCTTTTGCACTAATCTCTTTTGTGGAACTGTGCCAAACGCCTTCTTACAGTCCAAGAAAATGCAATCTACCCACCCTTCTCTCTCTTGTCTTACTTCCGTCACCCTGTATGTGTGTGTGTGTGTGTATACAGAAGATCCTCTAAAAATATTGAGAACGTCCAAGCGCATTCATGATTTCTCATATTATCAATAAAATATAAAAATATTAGAAAATGATAAGGCATATAAGGGGGAGATTACACCTCAGTCTTCCCTTTAAGACGATGCGAGTGAGAGGGTCAACATCCCGTCAATCATACCTGGAGTTTACCTGGAGAGGGTTTCGGGGGTCAACGCCCCCGTGGCCAGGTCTGAGATCAGGCCTCATGGTGGATTAGGGTCTGATCAACCAGGCTGTTACTGCCGGCCGCACGCAAACTGACTTACGAACCACAGCCCGGTTGGTCAGGTACTAGCTTTAGGTGCCTGTCCAGTGCCTTCTTGAAGACAGCCAGAGGTCTATTGGTAATCCCCCTTATGTATGCTGGGAGGCAGTTGAACAATCTTGGGCCCCGGACACTTATGGTGGTGTCTCTCAGTGTACTCGTGGCGCCCCTGCTTATCATCGGGAAATGTTGTATCTCCTGCCGAGTCTTTTACTTTCATAGTGAGTGATTTTCGCGTGCAGGTTTGGTACCAATCCCCCCAGGACCTTCCATACCTTATATTCTTCCCAAGTTTTAAAATTTTAACTTGTCGAACATATCTTAAATGCTTCCCAAATTTTATTAATTGTATATGAGTGGAGCAGAACACTGCATGTATAGTAGTGGAGCAGGACACTGCATGTATAGAAGTGGAGCAGGACACTGAATGTATACTAGTGGAGCAGGACACTGTATGTATACAAGTGGAGCAGGACACTGTATATATAATAGTGGAGCAGGACACTGTGTATAGTAGTGGAGCAAGACACTGTGAATACTAGTGGAGCAGGACACTGTGTATAGTAGTGGAGCAGAACACTTCATGTATAGTAGTGGAGCAGGACACTGCATGTATACTAGTGGAGCAGGACACTGTATGTATACTAGTGGAGCAGGACACTGTGTATAGTAGTGGAGCAGGCCACTGCATGTTTACTAGTGGAGCAGGACACTGTGTATAGTAGTGTAGCAGGACACTGTGTATACTAGTGGAGCAGGACACTGTATACTAGTGGAGTAGGACACTGTGTACAATACTGGAGCAGGACACTGTGTATACTAGTGGAGCAGGACACTGTGTATACTAGTGCAGCAGCACACTGTGTATAGTAGTGGAGCAGGACACTGTGAATACTAGTGGAGCAGGACACTGTGTATAGTAGTGGAGCAGGACACTGTGTATACTAGTGGAGCAGGACACTGAGTATAGTAATGGAGCAGGACACTGTAAATACTAGTGGAGCAGGACTCTGTGTATACTACTGGAGTAGGTCACTGTGTATACTAGTGGAGCAGAACACTGTGTACTCACCTAATTGTACTCACCTAATTGTGGTTGCAGGGGTCGAGACTCAGCTCCTGGCCCCGCCTCTTCGCTGTCTGCTACTGGGTCTCTGCTCTCCCTGCTCCATGAGCTTTATCATACCTTGTCTTAAAACTATGTATGGTTCCTGCCTCCACTATATCTTTCTCTAGACTATTCCACTTCCTAACTACTCTGTGGCTGAAGAAATGCTTCCTGACATCCCTTTGACTCATCTGAGTCTTCAGCTTCCAGTTGTGTCCCCTTGTTTCTGTGTTCCCTCTCTGAAACATCCTGTCACTATCTACCTTGTCAATTCCCCGCAGTATTTTGTATGTCGTTATCATGTCTCCTCTGACCCTTCTTTCCTCCAGTGTTGTTAGTCCTATTTCCCTCAATCTTTCTTCATAAGACAGACCCTGAGTTGTGGAACTAACCTTGTCGCAAACCTTTGCACTTTCTCTAGTTTCTTTACGTGCTTGACCAGGTGTGGGTTCCAGACTGGTGCTGCATATTCTAGTATGGGCCTGACGTATACGGTATACAGTGTCTTGAACGATTCCTTGTTAAGGTAACGGAACGCTAATCTAAGGTTTGCCAGACGCCCATATGCTGCCGCAGTTATCTGGTTGATGTGTGCCTCCGGAGACGTGCTTGGCGTTATACTCACTCCAAGGTCTTTCTCCTTTGCCGAGGTTTGTAGCCTTTGTCCGCCTAGCTTGTACTCTGTCAGCGGTCTTCTTTGCCCTTCTCCGATCCTCATGACTTTGCATTTGGAGGGATTGAATTCAAGAAGCCAATTGCTAGACCAGATGTCGAGCTTGTCCAGGTCTGTTTGCAGCCCTGCCTGGTCCTCTTCCGATGTGATTCTCCTCATTATTTTCACATCATCCGCGAATAGAGACACTTCTGAGTCTATCCCGTCCGTCATGTCATTTACATATGCCAGGAATAACACTGGTCCTAGGACTGACCCCTGCGGTACACCGCTCGTCACAGGCGCCCACTGTGATACCTCACCACGCACCATGACCCGTTGTTGCCTCCCTTTGAGGTATTCCCTGATCCATTCCAGTGCCCTTCCTGTTATACCTGCTTGTTCTTCCAACTTCTTTACTAATCTCATGTGAGGAACTGTGTCGAAGGCCTTCCTGCAGTCCAGGAAAATGCAATCAACCCACCCTTCTCTCTCCTGCCTTACCTCTGTTACTTTATCATAGAACTCTAGGAGGTTTGTTACACAGGATTTGCCTTCCCGGAATCCGTGCTGTCTGGTGATTATTATCCTGTTCAGCTCAAGGTGTTCCACCATTCTTTTCCTGATGATTTTCTCCAGGACTTTGCACACTATACATGTAAGTGACACCGGTCTATAGTTTAGTGCCTCTTTTCTGTCTCCTTTTTAAAAATGGGGACTACGTTGGCCTTCTTCCATACCTCAGGTAGCTGCCCAGTTTCAAGGGATGTGTTGAATATTATGGTAAGTGGCACACTCAGTACCTCAGCTCCTACCCGAAGAAAACACGGGGAGATATTGTCTGGACCCATCGCCTTTGAGGTATTGAGGTCACTGAGTAACTGCTTCACTTCCTCCTCAGTTGTGTGTATGCCCTCTAGCACTTGGTACATCCCTTGTTGGTGACGAACCACGTCCTGTCTACCCAGCTGCCTTCCTTCCTCCATTGTGAATACTTCCTTAAACCTCAAGTTGAGCTCCTCACATACCTCTTGATCATTACTTGTGAGTTCCCCATCTTCTCTCCTCAGCCTTATCACCTGGTCCTTGACTGTTGTCTTCCTTCTGATGTGACTGTACATCAGTTTCGGGTCAGACTTAACTTTCGATGCTATGTCATTTTCGTACTGTTTCCGGGCCTCCCTCCGTACTTGTGCATACTCGTTTCTAGCTCTTCTACTAATCTCTTTGTTTACTTGGGTATAGTATAGTAGTGGAGCAGTACACTGTGTATACTAGTGGAGTAGGCCACTGTGTATACTAGTGGAGTAGGACACTGTGTAGAGTAGTGGAGCAGGACACTGTGTATACTAGTGGAGTAAGACACTGTGTACAGTAGTGGAGCAGGACACTGTATATACTAGTTGAGTAGGACACTGTGTACAGTAGTGGAGCAGAACACTGTATATACTAGTGGAGTAGGACACTGTGTATACTAGTGGAGCAGGACACTGTATATACTAGTGGAACAGAACACTGTGTATAGTAGTGGAGCAGGACACTGTGTATACAAGTGGAGCAGGACACTGTGTATAGTAGTGGAGCAGGACACTGTGTATACTAGTGGAGTAGGACGCTGTGTATACTAGTGGAGCAGGACACTGTGTGTACTAGTGGAGTAGGACACTGTGTAGACTAGTGGAGCAGAACACTGTGTATACTAGTGGATTAGGACGCTGTGTATACTAGTGGAGCAGAACACTGTGTATAGTAGTGGAGCAGGACACTGTGTATACTAGTGGAGTAGGCCACTGTGTATACTAGTGGAGTAGTACACTGTGTACAGTAGTGGACAAGGACACTGTGTATACTAGTGGAGCAGGATACTGTGTATACTATTT
Organism: Cherax destructor; assembly: GCA_009830355.1. NCBI lineage: Eukaryota > Metazoa > Arthropoda > Malacostraca > Decapoda > Parastacidae > Cherax > Cherax destructor. The sequence goes on from WNWK01043372.1 coordinate 11,120, forward strand.
GAGAAGGACACTGTGTACAGCAGTGGAGTAGGACACTCTATATACTAGTGTAGTAGGACACTGTGTATACTAGTGTAGTAGGACACTGTGTATACTAGTGGAGTAGGACACTGTGCACAGTAGTGGAGCAGGACACTGTGTATGCTAGTGGAGCAGGACACTGTGTATACTAGTTGTGTAGGACACTGTGTACAGTAGTGGAGTAGGACACTATATACTTGAGTAGTAGGACACTGTGTATACTAGTGTAGTAGGACACTGTGTATACTAGTGGAGCAGGATACTGTGTATACTATTTGAGAAGGACACTGTGTACAGCAGTGGAGTAGGACACTCTATATACTAGTGTAGTAGGACACTGTGTATACTAGTGTAGTAGGACACTGTGTATACTAGTGGAGTAGGACACTGTGCACAGTAGTGGAGCAGGACACTGTGTATGCTAGTGGAGCAGGACACTGTGTATACTAGTTGTGTAGGACACTGTGTACAGTAGTGGAGTAGGACACTATATACTTGAGTAGTAGGACACTGTGTATACTAGTGTAGTAGGACACTGTGTATACTAGTGGAGCAGGACACTGTGTATACTAGTGTAGTAGGACACTGTGTATACTAGTGGAGTAGGACCCTGTGTATACTAGTGGAGTAGGACACTGTGTATACTAGTGGAGCAGGACACTGTGTGTATACTAGTGGAGCAGGACACTGTGTATACTAGTGGAGCAGAACTCTGTATACTAGTGGAGTAGGACACTGTGTATACTAGTGGAGCTGGACACTGTGTATACTAGTGGAGTAGGACACTGTGTATGCTAGTGGAGTAGAACACTGTGTATAATAGTGGAGAATGGCACTGTGTGTAACCAGTGAAGTAGGACACTGTGTATACTAGTGGATTAAGACACTGTGTATACTAGTGGAGCAGGACACTTTGTATAGTAATGAAGCAGGACACTGTGTATAGTAGTGGAGCAGGACACTGTCTAATGTAGTGGAGTAGGACATTTTGTATACTATTGGAGCAGGACACAGGACAGTGTGTGTATACAAGTGGAGCAGGACATTGTATGTATGCAAATGGAGTAGGACTCTGCATGTATACAAGTATAGCAGGACACTGCATGTTTAATGGTAGAGCAGGACACTGCATGTATACTGATAGAGCAAGACACTATGTATTCTAGCTGAACAAGATACATTGTTTAATGTTGAGCCAGACGCTACATGATACACTAGTGGATCAAGACACTGAATATATACCCTTATGTATATTAGTGAAGCCACACACTATGTATACTAGGGGAGGCACACACTGTATGTATATTAGTGAAGCCACACACTATGTATACTAGGGGAGGCACACACTGTATGTATATTAGTGAAGCCACACACTATGTATACTAGGGGAGGCACACACTGTATGTATATTAGTGAAGTCACACACTATGTATACTAGGGGAGGCACACACTGTATGTATATTAGTGAAGTCACACACTATGTATACTATGGGAGGCATACACTGTATGCACGTTAGCTGAAACAAATACTGCATGTATATTAGTGGAGTAAGATGATTTATATGTTTTCCAGTATTAAATCTTATGGTAACTTAAGTTAATCTATTATATACCTGAGAAAACTTTTATCCCGATGTCTGCACTTAGTGATAACATTGTTATCTTATCCAACTGATGCTTATTATGATAACATTGTTATCTTATCCAACTGATGTTTATTATGATAACATTGTTATCTTATCCAGCTGATGCTTATTATGATAACATTGTTATCTTATCCAACTGATGCTTATTATGATAACATTGTTATCTTATCCAACTGATGCTTATTATGATAACATTGTTATCTTATCCAACTGATGCTTATTATGATAACATTGTTATCTTATCCAACTGATGCTTATTATGATAACATTGTTATCTTATCCAGCTGATGCTTATTATGATAACATTGTTATCTTATCCCACTGATGTTTATTATGATAACATTGTTATCTTATCCCACTGATGCTTATTATGATAACATTGTTATCTTATCATCCTGGTAGTTTTATCATTTATTTTGAAGCAGCGATTGTTAAGAGCGTGAAGATGGAGCGCTAAATACTTAGGCGTTACACAGATCCTGGAAAATGGGAGGCAATCAGGTTCAATCCAATGAAGGGAAAGGAGGGACCCATTTCCATGGATCCAAAGCGTCAAGGAACCTCTCTTGAGGGAATGTTATTCTACATAGAAGGAGCGATGAATGTTGCAAGGTGCAGCATTCAACACTTGCTATGGTTGTCTCGTTCTCTTCTACACAAGTCTATGATGTTTCTTATTTTTATTAGGAGACAGAACTTGGCAGGAGTGCACAACCAAGGACACACCTTCACTATCATTAATTCAACAGAAGTGAGTAAACATTTCAGTCCTGATGACAGTTGAAACAGTAACAGTCACACAGTGCATGCACTGTATTTCCCCACCTCTAGGACTCATAACCAGCTAACTGGTTTCCCTGAATCCCTTAATAAATTCTACTTTGCTCACATTTCAAATGCACCGTTCTAGAAACCACACACATTACTCATGCTGGATGTTCAAGCCCTTACCATTAAAAACTTTCTTAATTAACACCTTTTCTGGGACGACCTCTGCTCATCCTTCTTTTAATCCCTGATTTAAAGACACCTCTGTTAATAATGCAAATGTAAACTTCTCAAGAAAGAATATATCATGGAATACACTTCTTGCTTTTATGGGGGAAGTGGCTGATGGTTTATATTGTGGATAAAACTATTCTTGTTTACCCGTGAGCGAGTTGCAGCTTTGCTGTGATCTCCCCGCCAGATAAAACATTCTTTTTGGGTTAAATTATAGTGTGTGAACTATTACTGCCACGACTCTCCACCAATTTCCTTCTTGTGCACATTATCCAAAAATTTGCACTGCTGATTCACAGTGTATTTTTAGATCTATTTTTAAATTCCTTAATCTTAACTCCGTGATGTGTCGTCATCACTAGTGTTCCATGTCTTGTATTCCAGGTCTTGTGTTCCAGGTCTTGTGTTCCAGGTCTTGTATTCCATGTCTTGTGTTCCAGGTCTTGTGTTCCAGGTCTTGTGTTCCCAGGTCTTGTGTTCCTGGTCTTGTGTTCCAGGTCTTGTGTTCCATGTCTTGTGTTCCAGGTCTTGTGTTCTAGTTCTTGTGTTCCAGGTCTTGTTTTCCCAGGTCTTGTGTTCCAGGTCTTGTGTTCCAGGTTTTTCCCAAACAGATTGCGCCGCCATAAGGCAACATGGACCAAAAATAGTATTTGTTTTAAATTTAAATTTCGTCTCTATTCTCGAAGTAGAAGCGGAAGTTATGTGATTATTTTCGTGCTCTTTCCTAAAACTAAGAAGGTTCACACAGCAGTTGTGCCGGGCCATTCCCGACTATCAATAAGTAAGCGGATTTATCTGACACGGAAAGAGTGACCAACATTTAAACCGCATTTCGCTGAACTGAAATTTTAAACATATTAAACAATTCTCTTTGTACTACTGTTGCGTTGTTTATATTCTATAGCCGAAAAATGTGCTAATGTAATTCTTTTCTCTTCTCTTTGTTACACAGATCATCGGGACAGGGCGAGAAGGGTGGTTGTGGTTGTCGGTTCTCCAACCGCAGGGGGTGTAAACCCGCGTGGCACCCTCAGGGGTTCCCAGATCTGCGGGGTCGGCTGAGGTGCTGGTGAAGGGCCCGCCGACCATTGTGAGTGCTGAGGGCAGCAAGGAAGGATGGGAGACACGGTAACACTAGAGTGTAGTACTGTGTCCGTCCCCAGCCCCATACGCATCACCTGGACCTACAATGGCAGAGAGATTGACCTCAGTGAGTACACCGCCTGTTGTTGTATTACACCGCCTGTTGTTGTATTACACTGCCTGTTGTTGTATTACACCGCCTGTTGTTGTATTACACCTCCTGCTGTTGTATTACACCACCTGTTGTTTTTATTACACCGCCTGTTGTTGTATTACACCGCCTGTTGCTGTATTACACCGTCTGTTGTTGTATTACACCGCCTGTTGTTGTATTACACCGCCTGTTGTTGTATTACACCGCCTGTTGTTGTATTACACCGCCTGTTGTTGTATTACACCGCCTGTTGTTGTATTACACCGCCTGTTGTTGTATTACACCGCCTGTTGTTGTATTAAAACCGCCTGTTGTTGTATTACACCGCCTGCTGTTGTATTACACCCCTGTTGTTGTATTACACCGCCTGTTGTTGTATTACACCGCCTGTTGTTGTATTACACCGCCTGTTGTTGTATTACACCGCCTGTGTTTGTATTACACCGCCGTTGGTATTACACCGCCTGTTGTTTTATTAAACCCCCTGTTTTTGTATTACACCGTCTTT